>PVIC010044732.1:0-14915 GCA_004025085.1 Thryonomys swinderianus
AAGATAGCCAGGGAAAAAGATCATGAGTAAGGATAGATTGATCTCTCTAGTTATTATTTGCTGAGTGATATTCAACATGTGCCTTAACTTCTCCGGACCTTGGTTCCTTATATATTCCTGAGCATGGGGTATTCTTTCCTTTGTTTGGGTACCTTCTACCCTCTATGCTGGAAAAAAAGCAGCTGCCTGATGTGTATGTGCCACTACTGATGTAAAAATGGTAGTGATGCCAGCTCAGACATGACCTTCTGGTTGCACTGGTTGCTCCAGGTTCATGGACTATTCAAAGCTAAGGCTGATTGTGAAGAATCTCACTGCTTCCAGAAGGTATAGTACTTTCCACTTAGGGAAGCAAATCTTTGCTCTTTATTTTATTTTATTTTTTTGAGACAGGGTCTCACTTTGTAGTTGAGGATGGCCCTGAGCTCACTATGTAGCCCAGGCAAACCTCGAATTTAGCAATCCTCCTGTCTCTGCCTCTCGAGTGCTGGGATTACAGGCATGAGACACCATGCCCAGCGCTGTGGTATGTGGTACTGATTGCTGGTGGATGTGAATCACCACACCCAGCATTGTATGTGGTTACTGGGGATCAAACTCAGGACCTTGCTCTAGCGAGGCAGGCATGGGAACCACTGAGCTAAATCTTTAGCCCTGAATCAAGGCTTTCTTATTGCCATATTTCAGTAATCTAACCAAACTGGCTACAGGACAAAGTCCTATTGGTTCAGTTGAGTGAGATCTCTTGGCAATCTGGCTGCATGAAGAATGGAACCGATGTCCTTCTCCCATGTGTGATCAGAACTCTAGCTCTGATAGCAGTAAGGTAGATAAGTAAGCTGGCCCCCGACACTCTGATAGCAAAGAGAGGACACTGTCACTGTCACTGCAGCGGGTTTCTGCTTGGGCCCTACTTTGTCACTTTCTTTTCTCTGTAGCTGGGGATGAAATGTGCTGATTGGCCAGGCCTATGTCATGTGACTTCTATTGATTGGAAACATGGACGTATGACGTCTTTGCTCTGTGCAGCCTGATTCTTGAATGGGAGGAAGGACTGTTAGTAGATAAAAGGAACGTCAGTGCCTGCTAGACCCCCGCGAAACCTCCTACACTACCAGGTTAGTGATTTTTAATCTTTGCTCTCAGGAACCTAGACCCACAGCAAGGGGGAATTTCAAGGATATCTATAAATAGCGAAATATTTCCCCCAGTCAATAATGACTTAAATGGTCTAAGAAACTTATTTTGCACTTTTGATTGTCTTATATTGGGGTTCACATGTGCTTTCCTTTTTTTTTTTTTGCGGTACCGGGGTTCAAACTCAGGCCCTTGTGCCACCAAGGTTGGCACAGTACCACTTGAGTTAAATCCCCAGCCTTCTTTTTTTTTTTTTTTTTTTTTCCGGTACCAGGGATCAGCCTTAGGCCCTTGTGCATCCCAGGTTGGTGCGATACCACTTGAGCTAAATCCTCAACCCCTGTGCTTTCATTTTTGACAAGTCTTTTTAATTTTGTTGATAAGAAAGAACTTAAAAACCATTGAAATAGATGATATCTAAGACTTCCACTTAGCAAGTGGTTCATTTATCAAAGAAATAATTTTCTTCAACTAGGGGCATGTATAAATAGTAAATCATCAGCTCCACCCAGCCCACTCTGTGCTGGTCCCTTCTCCCAAACCACCTTGCTAGCTTTAATATCTCTGTCAAGTCAGAGCCAAGATTGCCCAACTTTCTAACCCCAAAGACACACCTGTTTCATGCTTTTTAATATCCTTACAAATGTTGAAAGAAATCACTGTTAGTACAAAAGGACACCACTTTGAGTGCAGCTATGGGCTGGTTTTTACCTTTAAAATTCTGTCTTCCAAGTTACTTAGAAATAGGGGTACTCTGTAAATGCCATTCTGTAATCAAAATAACATGCACCAAAAGAAAGGCACTCTCAGGGCTGGGCTGATCCTAACATCTGGGAGCCCAGGGCAAGGCTACAAATGGAGATTCTCAAACCATATTTGTGTATGCATTTGCTATAAGTCAAGCTAACAAAGCAAGGTAAAGTATATTTCCTTATGCCTACCTTGACAGATGTACCTTTGTAATGACCTAAAAGACTGAATTGTGCACTACAATGTGGCAGCATAGGTTAAGCTGGCCCTAACACTCTGCCCACTCTTTTTCTCTTCCCATCCTGCTCTGTGAGGAGTCTTGTATGCAGGCACGTGGACAGCCCAGGCTCTAACCAGGTTATCTAGTTACCTTTGGGTGAAAGCAAGCCTTGGCTATCTTTCAGGTCTAGAGGTGTACCCACCAGTGATTCATTAGAGCCAAGGGAAAAGATTGAAGATCATCAAGGCCAGAAAAGAGGTTCAGGATTCTAGTCCTGAATACCCAGAATGTGTTCTAGAAGGGTCATGTATGGCTGGACATGTCCTGTTGGGCCTGTGAACTCCTCACCTGAGACAGGACTGCAGCAAGTGAAGGGCCAGAGCAGGACCATCTAAAGCATGGGATCCAGAGAAGGAACACTTGTGCCTAATCTAACAGCAGTACTGCTCAAGTGAGTAGAGATGGCAGTGGGATTCTTGAAAGCAGGTCCCTTAGAAGCAATGCTCTGAGACGAAGACTCAGGAACTGTAACGACTGTCGGCTTGATTCACCCCCTCCAGACAGTTGGTTATCAGTGTTACCATTCAGAATTGCATCTGGAGTCTACATGATGACTATGCAGTTATTCATGGTAGCTGAGTCTCAGCTAGTTGCTAACAATAGCAGAATGAATATGGGAATATATATATATATATATATATATATATATATATATATATATATAGTTTTTTTTTTTTTTGAGACAGAGTCTTGCTTTGTAGTTCAGGCTGGCCCTGAGTTCACTGTGTAGTACATACAAGCCTTGAACTCACAGAAACCATCCTGTCTGCCAACCAAATGCTGGAATTACAGGTGTGAGGCACCAAGCCCGGCACTGTGGTGTTGGTACTGATTCCTGGTGGGTGTGTGTTACCACACCTCGCGTTGTGGTATGTGGTTACCAGGGATCAAACTCAGGACCTTGCACTTGCAAGGAAGGCACTGGAACCCACTGAGCTAAATTCCCAACCCCAAAGCCTATATTCTTGGGGGGGAGTTGGATAAGAAAGATTGTGATTTGGGAGTATTTTTGAGAAAGCCACTGGAGTAGGGAGGTTGGGGTATGTCTTCCCTCACCTCAGACAGGTGGGAGAGGCTTTGTAGCTCACTCTGAGTGCACCGAAGATCACATGGCTAGCAGCAGCAAGCAGGTATGGTGTTTTGCACTCTTAGGATTTGTGAGAGCTTCCTGTGGATCAAACTATGCCATCAGGCGGGGTCCCTGGAACTGTTGTCCAAGAGGTCTGCATGGAAGAGGTCTCCAAAACCCTATCCTGCTGTAATAAGCATTGTAGCTAAGCACACAGCTGTTCAGCTGGGGCCTTTATTTCTTAGCTTCCCTTCCAGCGAGGAAATACCCATGCCATTAAGTTCTCATCAGTAGATTCTGAGGAGATGTATGAAGGATGTATTGATAAGTATTTAACAACAGGGAAAATGAAGCCCTGATTATAGTGTTTCCCAATTTTCATGGTATAAATACTCTTAGTATAGATGATTTTAAGCTACAAGTGTGAGTTGAGAGGAGATACACATCATCTTTTGCAGCCAGTGGTGTCCAGGAGTTTGGACTCTTGCCCTTAGATGGCCAAGGCATGCTTTCTTTCTTCCTTTCCTCCATACTGGCTGCTATATAGACATGGTGGGGAGTTGCTGTGGGCCAAGTGGATTAGAGTGATACTCCCTGGTGGGTAGACCAAGGAAAAGGTGCTTAGGCACCAGGGTCTTTGAGAGCAGAGACCATTCTTGTTCATACCTTTACATGATGGCAGAATAACAATCAATCTTGTTTAGGCTTTATATGGTATACAGCTGAATCTAAAACTTGATTCACTTAGCAGGCTTTAAAAACAGAAGGCAAGCTTGTTTTTCAGAAGCTTCTGTTTCCTGTCTGGCAACACCCACCTCTTTTGAGGGTAGGAAGGAATACCAGTTTAAAGGCTAGCATACAGGAGAAAGAGAACATGGTCTTTCTGTTTTAGTGAATCATGTTCCACAAAATGTTGGTAGTCTTTCTCTCCATTATGGGTTGGGTTTCTAGAGAGACCCCAATGTCCAGAAAGTATATCTAATCACATCTGGTAACAGAGCCATATGAAAGATCACAGTTTGGCCTGACTTTTCCTCATGGAGAGAATGGTCTTTACCTTTTCTTTGTGCTACAGTTCAGCTGCTGTCTCTCCCTTACTGTCTTCCTTGTGTCTGGTTTGATAAGAGTTTGCTTCAGAGAATAGTATCCCACACATTGCTCATGGTCACCCTGCAGACCTGGAGATTGGGAGATGAGAACTGTTCTTGCCACTTAAAAGAGGAACAAGCCAAAGCTCAGTTAATCCATTTTAGTCTTGCAGTCTATTCTTTAATAATCTGACTTCTCAATTGACTGGGGGCTGTGGAATTGCAAAGATCTTATCCAATATGTTGGCTGATCCAGCCTAAAAGCCAAGCTCAATGCTTGCTTTGGGGCTGGCATTCTGAGCTTGTTCCTTCAGTTACAAAACAAACAAACAACAGCAAAGCAAAACAAAACAAACCTCACTTCATTACAGAAGGGTGTTTGCAGAGCTTAAGCTGGAATTGTAGTTTTCAGTGTGGTACACTTTCAAACACAAGAATTGTTGACAGCAAGCTATTGATGTTAAAAGATTAAAACAACACTGAGCAAGCCAGCAGGAACCACATCAGTCTCTACGGGATATAGTAGTATGTCTTTGAAGACCCCATTACAGATTGCTCTTACTCCCTGTGCCCAACATTGGCCTACTGGTGTGCTCACTGCCCCAATAGGGCCCCTTAGTTACAGGCACACTTTGACAATCCTTTTATCACTTATTGCTCTTTCTACCTTTGGTCATAAACCTACCCAATTCAGATCTGAACCAAAGTCTTCTTTCTTTTTTAAATTGAGGTATTCCTTAAATAGGTTATGAGTTAGACCAATGAGTATTTTTGGGGAGTGGAGTGGGGTTTGAGACTGGGTTTCACTATGTAGCCCAGGCTGGCCTTGAACTCACAGCCATCCTCCTGCCTCAGTCTCCTAAGTGCTTGGATTATAGGCATCCACCATCATTCCTGACCTAACTGATTTTGTCCTTTCTCTCGTGTGAACATCTGGTGATGATTAGAGATGTTTTTGACTGTCGTAATTGGCAGATACTATCAGCATCTAGTAGTTAGAGGTTGGAATGCTGGCAAACAATCTACAGTGTATAAGATAGTCCCATATAACAAAGAAACTTCAATGATGTAGAAGTCAAGAGACTGTGGGTTGGAGTGGGTATCCCCAAGGCAATGAGCAGCAGCAGCAGAAGCCACAGAGGCAGGGGTAGCAGCAGGCCCTTCTGTGGTCCACCTCTTTCCCTTCTCAAGGTTTTGGTAAAGCTCAAATCATGAATAAGCCTCCTTATGGGGAAGTCCTGGAGATGGTCCCTTAATGCACAGTGGCATACTTAGTTCCTATTTCAGGAGGTAGCCCATAACTCATCTCGATTTACTTATAGCCCATAGAAATGTGGCACAAGATGCTTGCATGGCCATTTGCAAGATGCATCAAGGTAAAAACCAAAATAAGACAAACAAATAAATTAAAATTCCTATCATAACCTGCCCTTTGGCCTTAAAATTCTTTTCTTGGACTGAAGCTAAGTAAAAAATTGGAGAAATATATAAAAATTGATCTTCAGAGATATTCATGGTAATGCTGTTTTATAGTGCTAGTGTAACTAGGAACTCTCATTATGCAAACTGCATTTGATCCATCTCAGGAGTCTTCAGTCTTCACAGTTCCAGAATTACTGAAAAATCTTAAGTCCAAAGTTTCTTCTGAGACTTAAGACAGACTCCTAGCTATGAGCTACTATAAAAATCAAAGAGAAAGTCAAATACTTTCAACATACAATGACACAGGGTTATCATCTTCATTCCAAAGAGGGAAAATAGGAGAAGAGAAAGGAATAGAACCAAAGCAAGACTGAAATCCTACAGGGTGAATGTTAAATACTGCAGTTCTGTGTCTAGTCCCCAAGGCAGGTTATGAAGAGATATGAGCTCCAAAGTGGCTCCTTGGGTGGCCCTGCCCCTGTGGTATTGCTGGTTGTAGCCCACATGGCATCTCTCTTATGGTGGCCCTACTTATTAGCTGTCTCTTTCCTCAGTGGACATTCCATGTTGCTGGCATCTCCAACTTCCTGGGATTTCCACTGGACCTTTGGATTTAATCTCATAGCTTAACACACTGCCTTGTCTAAGGAAGGGTGTGATCCTCTCACATTTTTGCCTGGCCTCTCAGGCCATCCTCTGAAATCTTGGTGAAAACCCCTGCAACCCCCTAACTCTTACATCCTGCATTCCTGCAAAACCAGCATCCCATAAATGATGCCATGGTGAGCTGCCAGTTTGAGTAGTAGCTGGACCTCCTTGGATCATTGCTGAACAGCCTGAGTGCCTACAGCTTGAACTTATGTAAAAATTTCCCCATGAGGCTCTAAATGAACAAGATACCCCTTAACATGAAAATTTATACTTCTACACCTTTGAGTCGGTGGTGAGTCAGTCAGCCAATTCCTGAGATGCTTTCAGGTCTTCTTTCCTATTGTTCTGATGCAAAGTACTTGGCTTCCTTTCAATGTTAATCTTTTTAGCAACCACACACTCCTTTGCCCAGCTTTCTAGGTGCCTCTTTTCTGATAAAACTTCTGGCTTTTTATATCTGCTTTTTGCACCTGACCATCACTGTAGATGTGGCTAAAGGCAGCCCAAAATACCCATGTTATAGTCTGACTGCATGGCTGCCTTGAAATTTCCTGTCAGATAAATTAGTTCACTGTCTCCAATCTCAGCCTTCCACAAAGTCTTAGGACATGGGCAAAAAGAAGACATATTTTCTGCCAGGGTGTGACATATGATCTGTAGTGCAAATATCACTGAACTCCTTGTTCTAAGCTGAAGCCTCCCGAACCTGGCCTTTATGGCCTGGATGTCTGTCAGTTTTCTGGTCTTCTAAGCTCTGACCAGATTCTCCCGTCAAGCTCAGCTTAACACATTCTTGGACTTCTCTAGCCAGCATCTCCAAAATTCCACAGGCTTCTGATCTGCGTGGTCAGGTACAGTCACAGCAGTGTTTCCACTTCTCTGGTACTCAGATCTGTCTGAGTCACTCTTCAGTAACTGAAACCCAGTACTCAACCCCCAGAATTTAAAGAGAGGTTTATTTTGTCTCATGATTTCAGCCCATACTTGGCCAGCTCTAAGGCAAAAATGACATGGTAAAAGAGCAAGGCAGAGAAAGGCTGTTCAACCCATGGCAACTAGGAAGCAGAAAGAGAGAAGAGGAGCTGGAGGCAAGAAATACACACTTCCAGGTCATGCCCTCAGTGACCCACCTCTGCCAACCAGGCCCCGTCTCCAAACTCATGAGACACTGGGGGACATTTTAGATTTACACAATAATGGACTGACATGTGGTGTTGGGATTTCTGGCAAAATCCCCATTGTTTCTTTCCAGGCTTCTGCAGGTCCACCCTTAGAACTTCACCTCTGTCTCTGTGACCGTGAGATGGGTGGGCTCTTCCAGAGAGAACTACATAAAGTTGTGCTAACTACAATGCTAAGAGGGAGTTCTACTCTGAGAGCTGTAGGTGTCTGACTTTCGGAAAAGGCAGTGAGCCTAAGGACTCTAAGGTGAATGTGGAGAAATTTCCGCAGCAGAAGTGTAGAAATCAGGCAGTAACAGGTTGTCCTTGTAGATTTGGTTGAGGCTGCCTGGACCTGAATGAGTTGAAGGACTAGTGGGTAAAGTAGGGGGTAGACACTATCACCAGGGTTGGGAAACTTGGGTCTACCCTTCACCTCTGAACCCCATTAAGTAGGAAGGGGAGAAATGATAACAATAAGATCAATAGGCCTTATTCACTGAGCACATCTGTGTGTTGTATTAGTTCTTACCCCACAACACCATGAGAAGAGTTGTACAAATCCACATCATAATAGCCTTCTTGAGGCTGGAGTCAGATTTTTCACTCAGTAACATGATGATGTGTAGAACAGTGAAAGTATTCTTAGCCTAGCTTGCTCTATAAGATAGAGTCTGTTTTGTAGAATTGTGAGGAATAGGTAAATTAATACATATAGAGAATCCAGCACTGCATCTGACTAGGAATAATCCTCAACAAAGTATCAGTTTCTCTTAATATTGTGCTGATCAAAAAAAAATGTACCTAAAGTGACATGTACATGGTGTGTATACAATAGATTTGTCTACCTGCATCACCCAGTTATGTCAGGTAGATGAAACTAAAGCCCAGAGAAGAAAAGGAATTTAAGGAATTATCTACTGAGAGTGGGACAAATCTAAGTGATAAAAATGGATTTTCTGCTTTCTAGAAAATGCCCAGCACACCCCAGAAAAATTCCCTGAACACAAAATAGGGAAATAGCATCTTCACCTCAGGGATTAAAGTCCTGAGGATAGGACCCCAATTTCCCCAATTTAGGAGATGGGCCTCAGAAAAAGCTGTGCAGTCACTTACCAGCACGTGAACCCCCACTTCTGTCCCCAGGGAAGAGTCCCATGAGACCTCCGGTCTGCATCCTCTCAGCTTTAGTGAGGCCCTTTCCGGGGACAGACAGGTGTCTTCAAGCCTCCCCAGACCTGGTTTCCACTAAAACAAAAGGGATGCTCCTTGATGTACTGGGTCAAAAGTTGCCACTGACTTTTGTTACCCACATTTTGCTCTTTGGGACTGGACCTTTTGTTGACTTAGAAGACAGTCCAAGAGTTCCACCACTTGGCCTTTTTCAGTCACTTGACTGGGAAGCCAGGAGGAAGTGAAATTTGGCAGCTATCAGTATCAACGGCATGAATCAAATGGCATAGCTCCTGCCTGTGCTGCTTAGGCTCATTTGCTGGTAGACTGACTTTGCAGTGAGACAGCTTTGGGAAAATCCATGTCTTCCCCCATCCATCTAGCGACGATGGCCATCAGATAATTTTTTGGGGAGGGGCAGACAGTCATGTAGTATGTGGTCTCAGTACACTGCTTCAGGCCAGTTCCTGAAGTTGGTGAGGCCAAGCCCAAGATGAATAGAAACAAACATATGAAACTTTTGAAAAGATTCTGAAAAGTTCAAAATGTCAGTGTTTAACTAGAATAAGGAGTTCCAGGTCCACCTAGGGAGTTTGGTATTTGGCTGCAACACCAGCTCTGCATGATCCTAAAGGTCAGCTCATCCCAGCCCCCAGTGCAGACTGGCTTTGATAACATGTTCAGAATTCTTAGGCTACTCGGGGGCTAATGGAGATTTATGTGTGAGAATAGGGGATCCCTTGACTAAATGATGCCTGAGATTCTTTCTGCTTGACACTCATTCTGAGCTCTGGCTTTTCAACCAGAGGTATACACATGAGCATACAAGAGTGCTAAACACAGAGAATTAACATAACTCATTTGCCTGCAGGGCCACCTCTACTTAAGAGATATTTATTGAAAGTTAATTAATTAGTAGGTAATTAAAAACATTATTATGGAAGATCATGTCTTCCTCAAATCCATCCAGAGCTGACAGCCACAAGACTAATCTGCTTTTGTGCGAAGCCCTTCCTGGCTCTGCCGTGCTGTATACTCAGAATCTGGGGTCTCTTCCGAGGTTTGTTCCTGAGGGCACTTTCTGCAAAAGGACAGCTTGAGGTCTTTTCAGGAGCAAAGGGGAACAAAAGCTTAGAACATAGACCCTGAGGCCCATTGATAAGATGCTTGTTATGTTTGTTACTACTGTGACATGGGCCAGTTTACTTTATCACTCTGTGCCTTAAGTTCTTCATCAGAGGACAAAAATATTGCCCTTTCCACTATAAGAACTGAGGTGATTCAGGGGGAACACAGCATGGTGGGAGCACCATAACACCTGCCTTTCTAGTTTGATCACTGTGAGCTACGTAAAGAGCATAAGATCAGAGCTGTGCACAGTACCTCTCATCCTCAGGTAGATGGAGCTTCCTAGAGCCACATAATGATGTGAACCCATGAGGGCAGATGTCATGATCCTGTTTTCCTGATGAGGTACTTTGAATCTACTAGGAACCAAACAAGCATGCTAGAATGTGGGCCAACACACAGAGGATGCCATCTTTACCCTCCACAAAGCTGGGGTCTAAAGAACACTGGGAATATTGAGGAATTAGATGAACGATGGCAACAGTGAGCCAGATTCCCATTGCTGTTGATGGATGTCTTGGGGCACTGGCAGGAGCAACTGGGCCAGAGATGGGCTAAGGTGGGCATCTCCCCGTGCCTACTCCTCCACCTTCAGACTCTCTGCCTTTCCTAGCACTTGCAGGAGCTCCTGACCCTCAAGCTCATGGAGAATGTCTCTTCTGCTTCTGGTCATAGCTGGGTTAGGATGGGGCAGCTGGGTTTAAATACAGTGCCTAGGTGATGACAGCCAGCCTGCCGGCCACAGTGGGACAAGATGATGCAGAAGATGAATGGGCGGACTGGGAGAACACCTGGTCCTTGATGTATGTTCCCACTTCTTCATATTGCTCAACCCTCTCTTTTACCTGGGTGCCATCTTCCAGAACCATTTTTGTTTAAAGGTTCCATGGTTCAAGGCTCAACCCCAGTACTTTCTTTTGTGCTACTTTCCTGATCTCTCAGCAGAGGGATTGTCAACCTACATCATCACCTGGCTCTCTACAGAGATTTTTTTTTTTTTTTTTTGAGACAGAGTCTTGTTTTGTAGTTTAGGCTGGCCCCGAGCTCACTATGTAGCCCAGGCAAGCCTCAAACTCAGCAATCCTCCTGCCTCTGCCTCCCGAGTGCTGGGATTACAAGCGTGAGCCACTATGCCTGGCACTGTGGTATGTGGTATTGATGGCTGGTGGGCATAAGTCACCACGCCCAGCATTGTATGTGGTTACCGGGGATCGAACTCAGGACCTTGTACTTGTGAGGCAGGCACCAGAGCCACTGAACTAAATCTCCGGCCCCTCTACAGAGATATTCTAAGATATGACATCTTCATAGGTATACTGAGACCTCCTATAGGACAGAGGCTGTCTAGCTTACCTACTGCCCTTGCTCCATGACTGTATTTTATCAGCCAGTCCTACAAGTAGGGGGTGAGAGGGCAAACAGCAGAAGACAATGGCTGTCCCCAGAGCAGGAGGGGTTTGCATTTATTATGATACCATTGTCCAGCCTGGAAAAGCAAGTCTGGGAAGTGCGAGTAGCCATCATAATGTGGGCAGTGGCTGAGGCCTAGATACTTGGGAAACTATAGCACCAGGGAGTGGGCTCTTTCTTCTTTCACTCCCAGGGTACCTCCTGCCCCAGACTGCCCATGAGTCCTGGCCAAAGGCACTGAGGTATGTCCATCCTCCTCCACAGGCTTAGTCATAGTCTATGGGAGCTGACAGAAGGCCTAAAAATACAGAGCAGTCTGACGCCCCACTAATCTCCACATCATCTGTGGGTGTACATTTCCAACAGAGGTAGAGGAGATAATAAAAGAAGCAGTGTTTCTGCATGTGTACTTCTAGTGAAACGTATTTGCATGGTGATTCACATCAGCACAGTTTTAATATCTGTAAACCCATGGCAGCAAGGATGGGAGCAGCCTTGTGCCAAAGCTCCTGGCTTTACAAATGTTCTGGACTTAGGAGAAAGTGTTCGGTGAGCAAGCAGGCAGCTGTCTTGTTGGCTGGATTTCTCTAGCATGCTGCATGCCAAATACAATGTCTACAACCCACACCCTTGTGGAGTTCCCTGAAACCTCTGGGCCAGCTCCTCAGAGTTGTATATCTAGATAAATCCTTGTCCAAATCATCATTCTTGGAGTTTAGTGTTTGTTTATCACTCACAATTGGATTCACACCTTTTAACTGCTTGAGTGACTGACTCAACTGTGAAATAATGCTGCTGCACAGTGATGGTGAGTGTCTGAGATACTTGCTCACAGGATATGCCAAGCATGGTGGGGGCCAGCAATGACCCAGCAGGTAGCATTCAGTCACTTCATCTGCTTGTGATGAGGCAGAAGTTGCTACTAAGAATTGTGAAATTTGGTCTCTGATCCCAAGGAATCAGTTAGAAGCATAAAAGATGAAACAAATTAAGGCCAGTAGGTAACAGAACAATAAGTGGAATATGATACCTGCCTTTCCCTAAGTCCTGCTGAGGCTATCAGAGAAGGCTTTGTAGAGACAGAGCCTTTGGAGGATGGTCTACTTTCGAATGTAGTAGTGAAGATGGAAGGCTCAGTTTTTGAACATACTCAGGAACTAACTGAAAATATGTGTGTCAAGTTTGGATCTGTGAGAAAGAATGGTGATAAGGGAGAATTTCCAGCCCAAAAATATAATTGCAGAAATGTTGAACACACTTAAGGTTTCCAAACAAGCTCCAGTGGTTTGTTTGTTTTGGTTCAGTTTGAACACCAGAATCTTTCCTGTAGTAGGTAAGGCATCTTATTTATCAGTGTTTGGAGGGGGACACTAAATCAAGACCTTAGAGAAAATGGGTAGATGGGTATTACTGAACATACCATTATGTGCTATGGGGAGAATTTCCAATAGCTCAAAGTAAATTTATGCCAGTACCCAACCCTCCTCATTAAGAAACTGGTGGTTTTCTTTGATTAGCAAAGCCTATAAAAGAGTTTATCACTATGTATGGTAGAACTTGTCCTTCAAGTTCTGTTGACCTTTGAACTGTTCTACAACAACTCATCCCCAGATTGCAGCATCAGAAGGGTTTAGGATATATATTAATTTTATAGGTAATTATTAAGCCTGCTAATTAGGTTATTTGAAGTTGCCTAAAGTGTGCAGTGATTCCAGGGGAGATGAGAGAGGAAGGAGGAGGTCCTTTCTGGACTCTGCTCTAAACAATCCTCCTGTCTCTGTCTCCCAAGTGCTGGGATTACAGGCATGAGCCACCATGCCTGGATGGACTCTGCTCTAGGCAAATTCAATGCTGTGTCTCTGGGGAGGCTTGTGATAGAGAGACATCTGGACTCCTAGAATAACTAGCAGACTTTTCCTCCAGGAGTAGGGAGGCCTATTGTTGTCATCCAGGGCAATCACCACAGAGCAGGGTTCAGGAGCCCTACCAGACAGTCTTTGGAGAACACTTCCACTTTTATTGAGGGTTACATGCACTTATATGGAGAACAGAGAAAGGGTGTGGCTACAGTGTGGTTACATCAGACTGGATGATCTAATGTGGTTAGCTCTGATTGGTTGGATAGTATAGCCCAGTAGAAGTCTTATTGTGATGTTATCTTCTAAATTGGCTCTGAGTGTGTGGGGAGTGTCTTTGAGGGATTCCTGGTGTGGTGGTCTACACAGCACACTCCAATAGCCCTAGGGCCCTGGAAAAAAGCAGGACGCTGCGGCCATCACCTGTGGCTTCTGCAACTTTGTGACACCTGTGGGTGCCAGCCCACTAGCCTTCCCCACCCAGGCACCACTCATGGGGACCCAGAGTACTACTGTGTTTTCCTTGACCCTGGGAGGGAACAAGGATGAGTACCTAATATGGTTAGCTCTTGGACAAACAAAGGAGTCATGACTAAGGTGGAGCAGGAGTCACCCCGCCAGCTATAGGTAAGTCTCTATGCACAGCAGAGAGTGTGCTCAATCTCCATCTTCCTTTTGGGCTCTCATAGCATGCTATGTGATATACGTGTGGCACACTTAACCCAGCCAGGTTTGGACTTCCCCTTTAGCCTATGAGCTGTGTTATAGCTTTTTTTTTTTTTTTTTTTTTTTTGGTTCTGAGGATTGAACTCAGGACCTTGTGCTTGTGAGGCAGATGTGGAGTCAATGAGCCAAACCCATGGCTCATGTGTTATATCTTAATGCCTGGGGAATACCAACATTAGCCAAAAATATGAAGATAATAATATTTGAAAAAACTGGACTGGAAAAAGAACACTCACTTTCAAATTCTGATACACAAAGACCTCTTACTAATGAACTTCCACTCAGCTTTCACCAACTCTGTAATTCAGTTTTTTCATTTATGTACAGATAGTCCAAGAAGGTGATGGCAGTTCTCACCATCCAAAAAGTTTATCATGATGTGCATTTTTTTTTTTTTTTTTTGTGAGACAGGGTCTCGCTTTGTAGTTCAGGCTGGCCCTGAGCTCACTATGTAGTCCAGGCAAGCCTCGAACTCAGCAATCCTCCTGTCTCTGCCTCCCGGGTGCTGGGATTACAAGCGTGAGCCACCACACCCCGCACTGTGGTATGTGGTATTGATTGCTGGTGGGCATGAGTCTCCACGCCCAGCATTGTATGTGGTTACCAGGATCAAACTCAGGACCTTGTGCTTGCGAGGCAGGCGCCGGAACCACTGAGCCAACCCTCTGGCCCCATGATGTGAATTTTATTGCTACTTGTATTTAGTAGCTAACGTTTAAAAAAAGCATTTGAGGGCCAGAGATTTAGCTCAATGGTTCCAGCACCTGCCTAGCAAGCGCAAGGTCCCTGGTTCATTCCCTGATAACCACATACAACAATATCAGGTGTAATGACTCATGCCCTTCAGCAATCAGTACTACATACCACAATGACAGGTGTGGTGGTTCATGCCTGTAATCCCAACACTCGGGAAGCAGAGGCAGGAGGATTGTTGAGTTCAAGGCTTGCCTGGGCTCCATAGTGTGCTCAGGCCCAGCCTGAACTACAAAGTGAGATTCCATCCCCCCCAAAAAATAAAAAATAAAAAAAGCATTTGCTTATCCAGTCTCCAGATGATGGGCACCT
>PVIC010044733.1:0-14895 GCA_004025085.1 Thryonomys swinderianus
TCCCTTTTCTCCGAATTTCCCTGTGGTGGTGATCTTTGTGTCTGGTTTTTTTTTTTTTTTTTGTATATTTTCTCATTTCTACTCTTTCGTTGTTATTAATGCTCTTCTTTTTCTGATGACAGGGCAATGTTTGTTGCAGGTCTCTTTCTATTATCTGGGGCCCTTTGGATGTGGCACTTTCCTGGGGTTCCTCCTTGAATCTGTAATGACCCTTGAGAGTTCTCACTTCTGACACATCATGGGAGGTATTTGAGCACAACAATCACATGTTTGTTACCATAATACAATAAATGCCAATATCAGTATTAAACACAGTACATAAGATTAAAAGTTTTGTTAAATTCTATTCTGGAGACTTTTAGTTTAGGAGTTACCTCTATGTCTATATGGAAGAATTTAGAATTAATCAGCAATGTGTATACAACATACAGATCGTGAATGTAGCCCCGATATAAAACGTCACTGGGGAATCAGGGAGGTAGGGAGACAGGAGGAGAATGAAATAGGGTTACCAGATTTAGGAAGATTACCTATACCCTAGAAACTCATATATGCCAGTGGGTACTACAGGATAAATGGGCATATGTACAACAGTACCAACTGTATGCTGTAAGACTGTTGGAGGCTTTGCACAGCTTCTTATAATAGCACAGAAGAAGAAATGGGGCAGCCTAAGAATCTTTTACTTCTGGGTATTGCTTCTGACAGGAAGATAGGCGAGGGTGTGGGGACAAGAGGTGCATAGAGGGATCTAGGAGTAGATGGCAAAATAGAAGCTAGATCCCCCCCCCCACTTTTTTTTTTCAATCTTGCCTGGTGTCTCAGTGCGGCTCCAGGAGCATGCCTCCTGTGGAGGGACACAGGAAATGGCTCCAGCTCCTCTAGGACCTGGGTCCTCACAACGCAGCTCCGGGGTGGGGTTGAGGATGGGTGGAGGCCCTCAACCCTCCGTGGTGTGGATGGCGCCCAGGGTCCGTACCTGATTCCTCACTGCACAGCTCCGGGATACAGTGGGCCCGTGGGCAGGCTTCAGTCCGCCGTAAATGGATGGTGCCCTGCAGCCGAGTCCGCGCTGCTCCCGGGATACAGTGGGCCTGTGGACGGCCTTCAGTCCGTAGGAAACAGACGGAGCCCGGCAGCCGAGTCTGCGCAGCTCCCGGGACACAGTGGGCCAGTGGGCAGCCTTCAGCCCGTCAGAAACGGATGGTGCCTGGCAGCCGAGTCCACGCCCGAGCTGAGATTTTTAATAAATAGGGGAGAGCAGTGATCTGGAAGTGGTAAATAGGAGGAAAAACAGCACTTCTATCTGGAGGAATAGTGAGTGATGCTAGGGTTGTGGCAAAGAGGACATCTATGACCCAAGGGAGCCACACAGAAGCAGGGACCTCAGTGAAACATCAGGCTTCCTTTAGAACACGACACTGAACAGAATATTGAGGAAATAGAGGAATTTGCTGCTGCTGGACTCTGCGTTCCAGAGGACATGGCAGGCAGGAAGGCCTGGGGGTCCATTGGTAGACAATCGACTCTGGTTAAGGAATGTATGGGGCCTTATGGGAGTCAGATAATGATGTGGTATAGGAGGCTGGACTTGGGAAAGTGACTGCAGAAACAAGGGAAGCAAAATATGTTGGAATCAGCTCTGTTAGACTCGTAAAATATGGTATATGACCCGTGCTAATGATCACCTTCTGAGGTGATCTCTTACACACTTTGTGATGGTGAAGCTGGCAGAGGGCAGCCAGGAGAGGAACCGGCATCAGTTCTTGTTATTTCCTGAATTCCCTTAAAAATGTCTCTGGTTCATTTGAAGCCATAAGTAAAGGACAACTTAGGACCTTTAAACAATAAGAGTGTCTTAGAACATCTCTTGGGGTCTTTAAATCTCCATTAGTCCCCACCAAAGCCACTTCTAATAAATATATAAATGAAAATAATGTGCATTTGTTATGTAAATGCAGGTTCTGGACTAGCTTCTACAATTACCTTCCAATCAGCTTGCTTCATTGAGCTTATCTCTTTCACCAGTTCTTATGAAAATATTCAAGCATATGGAAAAATTGATTGCATGTAATGAGCTCTCATATGCCCCATCACTTAGATGTAACAGTTGTTAACATTTTGCCATATTTTTTTCATCTATTTTTCTCTTGCCAAAATATCATCAATGAAATTACAGACATTATGACAGCTTAATTCTAAGTATTGGAGTATCCTAAGCCTTTTCTATATAGGAATTCTGAAGTTACGGCTGCCTTTCAAAACAGTGTCAAGAAGCTAGAAAGTATTCTAGATTTGCCCTGACCAGCCAAGTGTAAGAATGTCTAGACCTATATATGGTAATGCAAATTACAATCTCTAAAATTATTCATTCTAGAAGCCACAGAACACTATTGACTCAAGTGCATTTGTGGTTACCTGAAGCCCCAAGTTCTTTCCACATGGACTGGTACTGTTAAGGTAGGATTCTACCATCTTACGTTTGTGTAACTGAAGTTTTATTGGTTTTAGCCTGTTGAAAACGTTTTGAATTGGTATTCAGCCCTCGGGGAATTTAGTTAATCCTTTTTCGGTTTGGTTCATCAGGAAAGTTAGTTGATAAGTAAATGTTACATATATTCACAGTTATGTATCAGCTACTTGCTAAAATTAAAGCTTGTGCTGCCTCAAAATTGTGGAGACTGATGTATACTTACCTCAAGCATTAAGAATGGACTTGCTGTAGGAGAAATGATTTAAATTGAATGTTGCTGATTAAAGAGTGAAATCCAGCCTTTTTCACTAATCATAACTTGTGGCTTAACAAAACCTTCTGGCACCTGAGTATAGTTTTAATGTTTGTTTTGTTTTTATTGGTATGTACTTGTAGTACATAAGGATTACTTTCATCATGAAGAGTTGATACCTGTACAAAACACATCTTAATTTTTACTTCATTCCCTTTACCCTCACTCATGCCATTTATTTTTCTCTTTATATTTTGAATTTCTAGTGCAAGAGAATTCATGTGATATTTAAACTGTGTATCTGACATATTTCACTTAACATTTTGGTCTCAATGTGCATCCATTTTCCTACAAGTGATTTAAGTCTGTCCTTTATGCGACAGTAGTGCTACATTGTGCATGTGTGCCACATTGTCTTTATCATTTGTTGATGGATATGTAGATCACTTCTAAGATTTAGCTGTTATGAGTTGCATTGTTATAAATATATGTATGTATGTAAATGTAAGGTATGTATATAACACTGTTGTGTAATTCTTTTGGGAAGATACAAGGGGAATATCTGGGTCAAATGGAATTACTATTTAATTTTCAAATTTATTCATACAGGTTTTCAGTACATAATTGTGTGAACATTTTGGCCAGACAAATGCTTGATACAAATGTAGGATGAAGGGATTTGGGGAACAATACTTCCCATGCTTTTGGAATGGATGGTTAAAGATTAGAACAGATCTGCAAGGGCAACAGCTGAGCAGAACCCATAATAGGTTGCTCTCAGACATGTTTGCTCTGGTCATTGTGTTCCCTCTTCCCTCAGCTCCCTGCCCAATAAGCTGTTTTTTGTTTCTTTTTTGTTTGTTTGTTTGAGACGGGGTCTCACTTTGTAATTCAGGCTAGCCCTGAGCTCACTATGTAGCCCAGACAAGCCTCGAACTCAGCAATCCTCCTGTCTCTGCCTCCCGAGTGCTGGGATGACAGGCATGAGCCACCACTCCCGGCACTTTTTTTTTTGTTTCTTGTTTTTGAGACAGGGTCTCACTTTGTAGTTCAGGTTGGCTCTGAGCTCACTATGTAGTCCAGGCAAGCCTGGAACTCAGAAATCCTCCTGTCTCTGCCTTCCAAGTGCTGGGATTATAGGTGTGAGCTACCATGCCCGTCATCATGGTATGTGGTACTGATTGCTGGTGAGCATGAGTCACCATGCCTGGTATTGTTGTATGTGGTTACCAGGTTTGAGCTCAGGACTTTGTGCTTGCTAGGGCGGTGCTGGAACCACTGAACTAAATCTCTAGCCCCCAATAAGCTTTCTTAAACTGGCTTAACATACAGCACATTAGCAGGCCATCCCTTTCCGTCCCTATCCCACTTCTATACAAGTGTTGCTCTTCTGCTGAAGAAGCAGCTCCTCTGTCGTTCTCAGTGATTGAACTAACCCTTGTCTCCAAGTTATTTTTCAGTCTCTACGCTGCCATGGTAACACACAAGGATCCATAGTGATTAAATTCACTGCAGGGAATTGGTACAGCTACATAACACATTTCAGTCCCCTTGCCCCCACATTTCTTTTTTGTTTTTCTGACATCAGATTTATTTTTTATCATGTAAGACCTTATAAAGTCAATGATCATATATACAGAATAAAGTCAGATTAATAGGCCAAAGAACATATAAAACATGTAAGACAGTTATACTAAGTCAAGGTACACTTTTAAATGTATAGTCCATGTTGGATTAAGATACCTTTTTCTATTGCCTTATATATAGTTTTTGGGAAAAAAGAAACTATGCTAGCCGGGCGTGGTGGCTCACGCCTGTAATCCCAGCACTCGGGAGGCAGAGACAGGAGGATTGCTGAGTTTGAGGCTTGCCTGGGCTACATAGTGAGCTCAGGGCCAGCCTGAACTACAAAGCGAGACCCTGTCTCAAAAAAAAAACTATGCTATATGTGTCTGTATATATGTTAATTCATTTAATATTATCATCTTAAGGTTCATTCATTTTCCTAAATATAACTCCTTTATCCTTCTTTATCACACAGTAGTACTCCATTGTATCTAAATACCACATTTGTTTTTACCCATTCATCTGTCGATGGACATATAGGCTCCTTCCAAGATGTAGCTGTTATGAATTGTGCTGCTATAAACATGTGTAACCATACATCACTGTAGTATGATGTCTTGAACACCTTTGAGAAGATAGCTAGAAAGGGAATAGCTGAGTCAAATGGAATTTCTGCATTTAGTTTTTTGAATCTCCATACTCATTTTCACAGTGGTTGCACCAGTTTATAGCCCCACCAACATTGGAGAAAAATTCGTTTATCCCCACAGCATTGTCAGCATTTGTTATTGGTTCATTTCTTGATGATGGCCGTTCTTTCTGGACTGAGGTGAAATCTCACTGTTGCTTTTTTCACTGATAAGTGCCATGCCCACATGATCCAATCACCTCCCAAAAGCCCCATATATGATCACAGAAGGATTTGTGGGGACATCCAGATTTAAAAAAAAACATACATTATTCAGAAGGTTAAATTTAGGGATTCATTATGCTTTTTGAGACCCCCCCCATGGTATTACTGGGGGTGGTTCACTGTTTTCATAGTTATACAGGACTCATTCATGTATGTATGTATGTTACTGGGGATTGAACTTAGAACCTTTCACTAGTGAGGCAAGTGCTAGAACCACCAAGCTAAACTTCCAGCCCAGGAATTGTTTCTAAACCCAAGTGCAAGAGTGAGTTGAATAGCTGTTCTCTGACTCTGCTCATGCTTTGACAGTAGTACCACACCATGAGCATGCCAGTTGCTACACAAGTGATATTTTTGCATATTTTCAGATTGGATAAGTAGTATGGACTCATCAGAAGGCATAATCTTGTTACTATATAAAGCTCAAAATAGCAAATTAGCATTACTGTACTTTATACTTCTCAATATTGTCCTCAATAAGTATATCACAATGAGAGCTCTCTGACACTAGTCTTTATAGAGAGGCACTGTAACACAAAACTTAGAACCATAGTTATTGGAACACAATTATCTAGATCTAAAGCCTATCTCTACCATGTGTTATTTGTGAGACTTTGACTATTTACTTAACTTCAGTGGAGAATATTTTCTTCACTTTTAAATTATGAGGGTAGTGCTAGTAATAGTATCCAGTTGTATTACTCTAAGCAATGTGTCATTTAGTAATTGTTAGCCACTATTATTTATCATGGTTTTGATTGTTATTCTTGGGACCCAAGGCATTAGATACCACTTAGAATTATATTTATTAAACTCTTAATCAATACTTAAACAATTTAGTTTGAGGATGCTTTTGGCTGCTATGTAGTTTCTCATATTTACTCTGTCCTAATTTCCACTCCAGTGACCCTGGAGCCCTGATACTAATGGCTTAATGACATATGAAGCGTGCAGACACACTTTTAGCAAGTTGGAATAGTTCTGGCCTGTTGGCTTGTTTTAAGTTTTCTGATTAGTTTTCATGGTGATTGACAACCACCATCGACTTTGCAGGGAAATAAATGTAGGAAATATTGTTTTTCTTTATGAATAGAAACATTGCTTTCAGCATTCTTCTCTATACTTAGCAACAATGATCTATACATTCACTTACATGGTAAGAAAACTGCTTGAATTATAGAAATTGACATGAGTGACTTTGATAGATATCAGTTAGAGAAAAAATTGACATATAAGCCCATTCATTATTCCTCATTCTGAGCCATGATGTTCCTTTGTATTAGTTACATATGAAGGGTTACTCTCTTAGCTAATAGGAGTGTATGTTTGGTAATTTTTCTTGGTAGATTTCTTAGTTTTATTTTGTTGAGATATAATGCATTTTTGGAAAGATTTTAGGCATCATAGTTCAATTGTAACCATTTCACAGATTATTTCTGCCTTTCACCCAGGTTTCACTTAACGTTTTATTCCAAGTATGGAAGAATTATTAAAAGTAAGAAAACAGCTGTGGTGCAATACCATTAACCAACCCACACAATTTATTAAAACTAGCAGTTTTTCTATGCATTTCCTTTTTCTGTTCAGAACCTCACATTGCAGATAATGTGTCATATTTTCGTAGTCTTCCCCAGTCTGTCAATTCTTTAATCTTTTTTGTCTTTTGGAACTTTGATTTTTTTTTTTTGAGACAGTGTCTCTCTTTGTAGTCCAGGCTGGCTCTGAGTTTACTATGTAGCCTAGGCAAACCTGGAACATAATCCTCCTGTCTCTGCCTCCAGAGTGCTGGGATTACAGGCGTGAGCCACCACGCCCGGCACTGTGGTATGTGGTATTGACAGCTGGTGGGCGTGAGTCACCATGGCCAGCATTGTTGTATGTGGTTACCGGGATCAAACTCAGGACCTTGCGCTTGCAAGGTAGGTGCCAGAACCACTGAGCTAAATCTCCAGCCCATGGAACTTTGATTTTTTGAAGAGTACTATCTGATTTTTTTCTAGACTATTTCTCTATTGGCATTTTTTCAGTGATTTTTCTCATAAGTGGATTAAGTTGTACATTATTGGAAGAATAGCATAGTGGTGCTCTGCCCTTTCCTGCATTTTTTTTTTTTTTTTGAGACAGGGTTTCGCTTTGTAGTTCAGGCTGGTTCTGAGCTCACTATGTAGCCCAGGCAAGCCTTGAACTCAGCAATCCTCCTGTCTCTGCCTCCCAAGTGCTGGGATTACAGGCATGAGCCACCAGACCCAGCACTGTGGTATGTAGTACCGATTGCTGGTGGGCGTGAGTCACCATGCCCCACATTGTATGTGATTACCCAGGATCGAACTCAGGACCTTGAGCTTGTGAGGCAGGCGCCGGAACCACTGAGCTAAATCTCCAGCCTTTCTCTGCATATTTTATCAGTAGTTTGTGATGTGGCTATATGTTGTGGGTAATGATAACCTTGGTCATTAGCAAGTGGTGTCAGGATTTTCCACTCTAAACAGTTTCCTGCTACAATTACTAAATATTTTGGGAAAGGTACATATGAGGTGTGCAAATAATTTACTGTTGCTTAAGATTTGCCCGCTAATATTAGCATCCACCAGTTGATCTTGTCCACAGCCATTAGTACTGTTTTATCGTAATGGTCTTTTTCTCTGCCCTCTTTACTCTCACCTCTATTAACTTTGGTACTTTTGTAATAAACAGATATCTCTGCTCTTCCATTTATTTATCCCCAACAACCTAAATTAATGGATATTTATTTTATTCATTGGATTTTTATTTTATCCATTGGATTATCACATCATCCTCCAGTTGGTGTTCAGGTTGTTCACATTTGGCCATGGGAATTTCTTTCAGGTTGTATCTTGTATTCTTTCAACATATCCTATAATCATTTCTTTTTTATATTCATTTAAGTGGATATAGCTAGAGAATATATGTATTTACCACCTTATGCATATTAGTATATATATTTATTTCTGTAGCTGTCCAAATACATGAAGAAATAATAATAAAACCCCCATAAATCTACATTAATACCTATAGGTCCAACCGTGGATCAGAGTGCTTATTTTCACCTTCTTCCTTTCCCTATTTGTACTTTTATGCTTGGACACCATAAAACCTATTCACTATTATCTATAATTATATTGTTTAATTTGCATTCCTACTATGAAAATCGAGTATTTCTAGAAGCTGTAAGGCATATAACTGTGAGAGACAAATTTATGAGCTCAAGTACAATGTTGGTATGAAATGTGTTTCTCTTTTCTTTAGCCTTATACTATACCTTCAAAGAGCTGGGGATTTAGCCCAGTGGGTCCAGTGCCTGATTTGAAATTCAGTTTTCTGAAATTATTTAGATCAGTTCTTCCCCCACCCCGTCCTCTTCCTCGTGTGATTCATTTATGACACCATTAGATTCATTTGTCAGTAGTATATCCCCTTTCCCTCTGCATTCTGATTGAAATTAAAAATTCACCTATAATAAAACTCACTGTTGTGTTAAATTCTAGGGGTTTTCTGACAAATCCATATAATAATGTATCTATAGTATCACAAAGGACAGTTCCTCTATCGCCTAAAATACTTATGCTGTCCCGTATAAGTCCAAACTTTCTTCTAACCTTTGACAACCATTAATTTTATATCCACATGAATAAAATCTTAAAACGTATAGATTTCAGGAGACGTATGACAAGCGCTGACACATTTTGAGCAAGTTGAAGTCGTTCTGGCCTGTTGGCTTGAACAGTAAGTGAGGTAATTCAGTAAGTCCTGAGTTGTACTTACTGAATTTAGCAAAGTGTATTCAGCATTCATTGAAATTATGTGTTGGGATTTGTTTCATTATAGTTGAATACATAGCATTCAATATAATGATCCAGTAAAAAGGACCAGTTTGTTAAATCAATATCCTACTGAAAAGTGTTTATATTGTTTCCACTTTTTGACTACTATAGATTAAGCTGCTACATGCACCCATGCATAGGCTTTTGCTTGGACATAAGTTTTCATTTATTTTAGGTAGATACCTAACAGTGGGATAAGTAATTTAAAAAAATATTTTTCACATACCCAAAAGAGAAAAATCACATATATATTTAGTAATACATTTCAGTAACTATTACCATTAATTTTGGACCATCTTAATATAGTTTCATAACTGCTAACTTTACATCTCTTCAAAATTTACTCTCAGAAACTTCAGAGTTTTGTCAAACTTAGTATCTTTGTGCTGTTTCAGATTTCATCTTTCTATTCTCCGTAATGATTGACCATATTAACATTTTGGCTATTGTTCTATGACTTAGGATGGGTCCTGGATTACATCTTCCCTCAAATGAGTGTGTAGGCACACAACACAGGTAACCTTGAAGCCAGGTACTGGCTGTTTACTAGCTCCTAAAACATTGTTTTATTTATTTAGTTTTTTTTTTTTTTAGAAAGATCTCACTATTTAGTTCAGGTTGGCCTTGAACTGACTATGTTTGAGGCAGGGTGGCCTCAAAATCATGTTATCCTCCTGGCTCAGCCTCCCAAGTGCTGGGATTAGAGGCATGCACCACCACACCCAGCTAAAACATTGTCTGTTTAAGGAAGTGTATTTTGTGTAGTCAAAATGAGCAAAGGCCTATCGGATGTTAATTGAAAATCTTCCTAAAGAATCCCTCTCCTAATATATCAAACATATCAGCTTGATACAGGACCTGGAGTTGCTGCCATTAGCATCATTCCTCTGAGCCAAGTTTTCTGTCTAAAATGCACATTTTTAATCTGTGAGGGAAGATTTTTAGCACAGTTGTTAGCTGTCACATCAGAGATATAACAGCTCTGATCTTTGAGATCTCTGTCTCTCCTTGTACCTTCTGTCGTCTGCAAATACTCGTCTCTGTTCCCAAACTGTGAGCTCTTAGATCGAAGATAGAATTCATCGCTGTTCCGGGTGTCTGGCGTACAGTAGGTAATCCTTAGACACTTTGGAATGGATGAATACATGCATGATGGTTACATTGTACTGGGGGGTAGAGCGTGGGTGATGCGGTGCGGGGAAAGACTTCATGTGGGGTACACAGTGAAAAACTAGCTTAGGTGGAAGAAACTAGCTTAGGTGGAAGGCGGGGTTTGTGTTACCAGAAAACAGCAGAATAGTACAGCTCTCTTTTGAGAATAGTGATCAAATAGGGTCTAATCAAGTGCCATTGTCAAAGTTCAAAGCTCCTTGGAAGCTGTTATTAAGGGAGCAGACCGTGGAAACAAAGTGAGTTAAAAATCCCAGTCTCACTGCTTCCGATGAGAATTTGATTTTTATTCCTGGTGAGATAAGGATCACCTTGGCATGGGTTTTCTGAGGGGAACAATAAAATTGATCAAACATTCATTTTAATAAGATCACTGTGGTTATAGAATGAGATGAAGAGGAAAGGACAGCACCAAAGGCAGGCATTAGTAAGGAGGCTCTTATAGTAATCCAGGGGAGAGTGGCCCAGATGAGGACGGATACAACGGAGGTGATCAGAAAAAGAGTTAGAATCTGTGTTGGCAGGAGAAGTGTCAGAATTTCATGATTGATAATATTATAGCTCTTCCCTTTATGCCTAACAAAACAGGACAAAACAAAACATTTTTGTTATGCCCATAAATCATAAAAATGAGAGGTGATGTTAGTGGCTTAAGCAAACCTCATTTCCCATTAGGGTGAAGCTTTTGTGATGTGGAGGTAACCTTGAGTTCAGTACATTTCCACCAGCTGACACAAAGCTTTCAAGGTTATGTGTTCCAGCTGCTTCCTATAAGCGGCAACAGCAGAGGAGTGTTTATATTACCCCTTTTCCCCATGGACTGAATCTGTAGCAAACAGAGAAATATGTATAATTTTATTTCACTTGAGAGAATTTTTAACCATGGATCTGACACTCCTTAAATAGCAAACAGAGTTCTTTCAGGATATCCTTCTTATAGAAAAAGCTTTTCCCTAGTAAGGTAAATATGCTACGAAAACTATTTGATCAGTTAAGGGCTCAGGAACAGTGTCCCTTTCCCCATGTGCACACACTTAACTTCATTTAAGTGCAATTCTCTAGCTCTGATTTGAAAAGACAAGGTCTTGATTATTATAACAATTGATATTCTGTTCCTTGCATAAAATTTCCAGTTTCAAAACTTCTAATGATTTTATGGATTGATTTTACAGAATATTTAGGATGATTTTGTTGGATTTGGTAACAATTCTGAGGAGATATTTATGACTGGGAAAGTCTTTAAACAGTATTCCTATGCCCCTCAGATGGGAGTTAACTTCCTAATTCATTAGTATATCTCAAAATCATGCTCCATCTCTTTCCCACTCTGACAAAACTAAGCAGCCAAGTAGCAGCAAGAGGGTTTTAACACCTCAGATGTGTATTTGAATGACTGAAAGTAACTGATTAGAAATATAATCTTCCTGTGCTCCTGGGTCAGTAGCAGCAGCTGAGAGCAATCCCTGGGAGTCCCTTGTTTCTGGTCCGAGGCACAGCAGGCAGATGCAGATGGCTTAGGGGCAACATGGCCCAAAAGCCTGCTTTGCAAGGATAATGTCTGAGCCATTGGAAATTTCTTTGAGACATGAGACAGAAGTCTTCGTGAATTCTGTCAGGATGCCTACCAAAAAGTAGTAGCCAGAGGCTGAAATCTGCAGGTAAAGTGTGCCTGTGACTGAAATAATTATATCCCAGGTTGTTCACAAGCTCAAGAGAAAGTCCATCTTGATGGGCTCCTCTTTAGACAGAAGTAAAAACTTCAAAACATAAGTGTTGAAGACGTAAATGATATTTCTAGATCTTTGTCTTTTATTGTACTTCAGTGTGTTGAGAAAAGTATAACAAAGTCAAAAAATTTTATCTTCCATCTTTATTCAAATAGAATACTCAACACATTTATAGAACACATCATTAATCCCTGCGGGTATTTGTATAGTGCATTTTACATGCTTTTCTGGGTGGATATATATACATTCAGAATTATTTATGAGCCATATAAGCAAATCAGTTTTGTGACTGTAATCTCATGGTATACACACTTAAGATAATATAATCCATAACTAGGCAGTGAGAAAGAAAATTCAAGGCTGTGAATAATAAAAATTTTTCATTCATTTCACATCTAGCGGGTATTCATTGGGCAGCTATTAGATGCTATACATATTAATGCTATACATGTCAATGCACTGTTGCCTAAAATAGAATACTGATGACTTCTTAGTTTATGTGTGTATGAACCAGTTATTGATAAATGATGAAATATACAGGATAATTGTATAAAGTAGCAAACAGTATAAGAAGTCAAAATGTGGTTCTGTGATAGAGTGACTTGTCGACCTGTGTAAGAAGGTCAGGCCATAATTAATTACATAACCAAGGAAGACCTTTCTAAGAATGTGATATTTGAGTTGTGACCCACAAACCACTGAGTAGACCAGGTATAAATCAGAGAAAGTTACCTTGTAGAGAGAATAACAAGTACAAGAGTCCCAAATTAGGAGTCACTTTGGCTTGTTTGGGCAGGTACAGAGCTAAGGAGCCAATCCGAATATTCCTCTAGTGGTCTATGTTTGAGATTATGAAGACTTGTATGAGGGAGCGACCAAAGGAAATAGAGAGAAGTGAATGGATTCAGGGTATGTTTTGGAGGCGAGGCTAAGACTCACAGGGAGCTTGGATGCAGAAAGTAAGGGAAAGAGACTTAAAGTAACTCCTGGATTTGGGGATTGAACGGTTGGATGCTGCTAACTGAGGTGAAAACACTGGAAGAGAAAGATATGGATATTATTGGAAATCAAGAATCTTGTAAGATGTTGGGGTAAGAGTCCTGCTTTGTAGTCTGATTTAATTCCATTTGTTGATTTTTTTTTATCAGTTCTTGGGCAATTGCAGTGCTGTTTGGAAAATCCTTTCCTATACCTATGGCTTCAAGGGTTTTACCTATTTTACCTTCTAGTAGGTTTAATGTTTCTGCTGTAATGTTTAGCTCCTTGGTCTATTTTGATTTTAATTTAGTGCACTATGAGAGATATGGGTCTAGTTTCAGTCTTCTGCAAAGAGCTATCTAGCTTTCCTAATCCCACTTGTTGAGTAGAGTGTCTTCCCTCCAATATATACTTCGCCACTTGTTTAAAGATCAAATGGCTGAATGTGTCTGGGGGAGCTTTATTATCCTTTATTTTGTTCCACTGATCTATGCATCTGTTTTTGTTCTGGTGCCATGCCATTTTATTTAATTGAATTCTTTATTGGTACAATTTATATACATCTCACAATCACACATAACATTGGGGAATCTGTACCAGTATATGACACAAGTTAATTCTCATTTTTACCCATATCCCTATCCACCCACACCTCCCCACCCCCTATATACATGTCTTTTATTTTCTTTCCGAGTCATATTTATTCCTTCCCCTCATTACATTCCCACACCAAATTTCCTATGGAAATTTCCTATTCCACAAAAACTGTCACACTTTCTAGAGCTCATTTGCATCGGCAGGTGCTCATATCAAAGAGAAGATCTGGTATTTGCCTATCTGTAATCTATTTATTTCATTTATTAGTGTATCCTCCAGGTGTCTCCATTTGCACATTAATGAATCAATCTTGTCATACTTTATGGCAGAGTAATACTCCATTTTGTAAAAAAACCACATCTTCTTTATCCACTCTCCAGTTGATGGGCATTTGGGTTGTTTCCAAGACTGAGCTATCACAAACTGAGCTGCTGTGAACAAGGGTGTACATCTGTCTTTCCAATGTGGTTTTTAAAATTCTTTTGGGTATATTCCTAGCAGAGGGATAGCAGGGTCAAATGGGACCCCTAGTCCTAGTTTTCTGAGAAATCTCCACATAGATCTCCACAATGGTTTTGCAAGTCTGCAATCCCACCAACAGTGTGGAGAAGGGTTCCTTTCTCCCCACAGCCTCACCAGCATTCATTCTTGGTTGATTTTTTGATAGAGGCCATTCTTTGTGGAGTGAGATGAAATCTCAGTGTTGTTTTCATTTGCATCTCTCGAATGACCAGTGACATTGAACATTTCTTCATATTCTTGCTGCTTTGACTTCTGCCTCTGAGAAGTGTCTTTTCATTTCAGATGCCCATTTTTGAATTGGGTCTTTAAACTTGGGGAGGCTGACCTGTTTAAGTTCTTTATATATTGTAGATAATAGCCCCTTGTCTGATAGACAGCTAGTAAAGATTTTTTTCCCATGTTGTTGGTTGGCTTTTAGCAGTGCCAGTGACTTCTTTGGCTGTGCAGAAGCTTTTCAGTAGAATGAGATCCCATTTGTTGATTCTTTCTGCTAGTTCTTGTGCTGTAGAGGTTTTATTCACAAAGTCTCTGCCTAAGCCAATGTCTCCAAGACTTTTGCCTAACCTGTTTTCCAGCAGGCTTATTGTTTCTGTTTTAATGTTTAAGTCTCATATCCATTGTGAATTTAGTTTTGTGCATGGTGAAAGAGATAGGTCTAGTTTTAGCTTTTGGCAGGCTGAAGCCCAGTTTTTCCAGCACCATTTGTTAAAGAGGCTGTCTTTCAATGCCGGACGTGGTGGCTCACGCCTGTAATCCCAGCACTCGGGAGGCAGAGACAAGAGGATTGCTGAGTTCGCGGAGGCTTGCCTGGGCACCATAGTGAGCTCAGGGCCAGCCTGAACTACAAAGCGAGA
>PVIC010044734.1:0-14894 GCA_004025085.1 Thryonomys swinderianus
TCTTCTTCTTCTTCTTCTTCTTCTTCTTCTTCTTCTTCTTCTTCTTCTTCTTCTTCTTCTTCTTCTTCTTCTTCTTCTTCTTCTTCTTCTTCTTCTTCTTCTCCTTCTTCTTCTTCTCCTTCTTCTTCTTTCTTCTTTTTGAGACAGAGTTTTGTTTTGTAGTTCAGGCTGGCCCTGAGCTCACTATGTAGCCCAGACAAACCTCCAACTCAGAAATCCTCCTGCATCTGCCTCCTGAGTGCTGGGATTACAGGTGTGAGCCACCCCGCCCAGCACTGTGGTATGTGGTACTGATTGCTGGTGGGCGTGAGTCACCACACTCAACATTGTATGTGGTTACCGGGATCAAACTCAGGACCTTGTGCTTGTGAGGCAGGCACTGGAACCACTGAGCTAGTTCTCTAGCCTATGCTATTTCTTTTTATTTTTTCTTTGGTCTTCTATTTCTCTTTGTTCTACAAGTCCTCTTCAATTACTTAAAAGAGGTCTTTCTCTCAATTCTCTACTCTTTCCCATCTCCTATAGTTTAAATCTTCAAATTTTTCCTTCATTTTCTCAATTACCAACCCCATATACTTTAATAATATAACTGTTAAGATTTATTAATCTTTAGATAGTTAACTCTATATAATAATATTAATTTTTTCTATCAGTGGAGGTATAGTCATTGTATTTAGTACATATTTGCTATTTTTCAGTATTTGAATTGTGGTAATATTTGTACTATAATTCTGGATTTCTTTTCTATGTTTAAGGGTGGTACATTATTGGTTTTTATGGCCATGTTAGTGTCTAATTTGTCTTGGAAGATACTATTGTTGTTACTTTGCTTGATTGCTAGGGCCACGTAATTGTTGCTATTAAAGGATTTTCTCTGTATACTAACACCCAGATTATCTTTGTGACATTAACAATACTATGGTGCATTCCCAGAGAATTGGGTGTTCGGTCAATTGCCCTACATCCTTCCCTCCCAAATGAACGGAAGTGGTTGGATCCTCAGAGATGGGCAAAGGACCATAGTCAGCTGTACCAAAAGTGCATCACTGCCAAGCAGAGAAACTAAAGAGATCTCCATACCAGCAGTAAAGTTTTTCCACTATAAGCACTCACAAATGTCAGCACAGAACAAAACAAAACAAAGCAAACAAAACAAACAAAAACACGATAGAAACATGAGAAGACAAAGCAACAAAACACCCTTCAAAACAACCAGATGCCTGAAGCTGATCCAGGGGTTCATCGAGAAGAATAGCAAAAGCAGCACATCAAAATTATTCAAAAGGATAACAGAAAAATTTAGAAAACAGATCAAAGAGGTGCTTAGTGGGATAGCAGAAGTTGTAACTAAAAACATAATGGAAGTAATAAACAAAATGATTCCAAGGCTTTCAGAAGATAATAAGAAAAAGCTAGATAAACTTAAAAAAATACAAAACATGAACCACCAGTTTAGTAAAGAATTAGAGTTCATTAAAAAGTTTCAAGCAGAAATCCAAAAGATTAAAAATTATATCGAAAGAGTGGGCAGCAGAAATGACAAATAGTGTGTAATAACTAGAAAAACAGGGCTGCTGTCAGAGACAAAGTATTCAGAGATACCTTAAAAAACAACAGATGCACATATGAAATGGATCTAACAGCTGCTAGATCATGCAAAGAAGACCAATTTAAGATTACTTGGAATACGTGAGAAACTAGAAGACAGCGCAAATGGCATTAAAAAAATCTGTTTTCAGAAATAATAGTGAAAAATATCCTAAAATAGGAAAAGAAATAAACATATAGTAAGTGAGGATGTAAAGCCTGAAATAACCATAAACAAAAAGAAACCTTTCTACATCATATTATAGTCAAAATATTAGAATTCCAACACAGGGACAAAATCTTAGGAGCTGTTAGAGAAAAACAATGAATTATTCATAGAAATAAACCTATTAGACTTACAGCAGACTTTACGAGGATTTGGGATGAAGTGTTTTGAGCCCTAAAAAATAACATTTTTTTTACCCAGAATCCTGCAAAACTTTCCTGCAAAACTGATGAAGAAAAAAATGATGAAGAAATAAAGTACATGACAAAGAGCAGCTCAAGACATTCATAACTACCAAGTTAGCATTACAAAAATTTTCCAAGGATATCATAAAAAGAGATAATGAAGCCAACAATGCCAATAAGTCAAATGAATGAGTATATGTGGAAAGTTGAACAGTTAAAGCAGAAGGGAAATAATAAGGAAGTCAGTAACAGGAAAATAATATAAGGACAGGAATAAGCCCATACCTGTGAATGGTAACTCTCAATGCAAATGGCTTCAATTTCTCATCAAAACACACAGATTTGCCTAGTGATGAAGGATCAAAACCCAGTGATATTTTGTACAAAGGGAACACATTTAATTCAAAAAGAAATTCACTCATTAAAAATCAAAGGATGGAAAACAATATTCTATGCAATAAGAACCTGGAAAAAAACTGGAGTAGCTATCTTAATTTAGACAAAGTGGATTTTAAGCCAAAACTGAGGAAAAGAAACAAAGAAGGTCACTACGTATTGGGTAAGGGAACAGAGGAAGAGAACAATTATAAACATATATGCATCAAACACTGGCATGCCCAACTTAATAAAACAAAATACTGTACATAAAAAGGCAGATAAACATCAATACAATTATAATGGGGACCTCAATACCCGACAATCACAAATAGATCAATTGATAAAAAATAGACAATAACCTTGAAGTCACACTAATAAGTGAAATAAAATAGATCACAGATATGTAAATATCATATCTTTTCTCTGATATGAGAACTTACAGATGTAAATGAGTTCTAGAATGTATGATAGATTTTGTGAAATAGGAAATATTCAAAGGGAATGTGGTAGGGGAAAGTAATGAGGAGAAAGAATAAATATTATTTGGAAAGAAAAAGAAATAACATGTATAAGGGGATAGGGGGTTAAAAAGTAGACAAATATCAGAGTTGAACCAAACCTTTGATAAAATGGCCTTAACAGATATCTACAGTGTTCCACTCAATAAGAACAGAGTACACATTTTACTCCAGCAGCAATGGAACTTTCTTCAAAACAAACCACATGGTAATCCATAAAACATTCTTAAATAGATACAAAAGAATTGAAATTATCTCATGCATACAATCAGATCATAATACAATGAAACTATAAATGAATTTCAAAAGAAACCAAAGAAATTATGCAAACACATGGAAATTAAACAACACTCTTTTGAATAATCAGAGTCACAGGAGAAATCAAGGAAGAAATTAGGACATTCCTATATTCAAATGATGATGATAGAACATTTGATCCTTTGGGACACAATGAAAGCAGTCCTAAGAAGGAAGTTTGCAGCTGTGAATTCCCATATCACAAAAAACCCAGAACAAACCCAAATAAATAAATTAATGACGCAATTTAGTCTTAAAAACAAGAACAATCCAAATTCAAAGCTAGTGAACATGAAATTAAAAAATCCAAAGAATCATTGAATTCAACCAATAAAAGAAAGACCCAAATCAATGTAATTAGGATGAAAAAGGTAAAATCACAACAGATTCTGCTGAAATCCAAAAGTTGACTGGTAATTTGAGAACCTACATTCTACTAAAATGGAGAATTCAAGGATAGATTCTTAGATACATATGATCTACCAAAGCTGAATGAAAAAGATATAAAAACTCTAATAATCTATTATCAGGCAATAATATTGAAGAATAAAAAAATATTGGGGCCGGAGATTTAGCTCAGTGGTTCCAGGGCCTGCCTTGCAAGTGCAAGGTCCTGAGTTTGATCCCAGTGACCACATACAATGCTGGGTGTGGTGACTCACCCCCACCAATGATCAATACCACATACCACAGTGCCGGGCATGGTGGCTCACGCCTGTAATCCCAGCACTAGGGACGCAGAGACAGGAGGATTGCTGAGTTCAAGGCTTGCCTGGGCTCCATAGTGAGCTCAGGGCCAGCCTGAACTACAAAGCGAGACCCTGTCTCAAAAAAAAAAAAAATCAACTAAGAAAGCCCCAGGTCCAGATACATTCACTGTCAAATTCTATAAGAACCTTAGAGAAGAACTAATGCCAGTACTCTTCAAATTCTTTAATTAAATGAAAAGGAGTGTTTGCTTCGGCAGCACATATACTAAAATTAAATGAAAAGGAATCAGTTCTTCCAGTCATTCCTAGAATCTAGCTTTATCTTGATTCTAAAACCAGGGAAGGACCCAAACCAAAAACATGACCTTCTTGCTCCTCTTTTTAATGAATATAGATGTAAAAATCTTCAACAATACACTGACAAATAGTATATAGAAAATCATGAAAAAGATCTGATCAAGTCAGATTAATCCCAAGGATAGAAGGATGGTTGAACACACACAAATCAATGTGTAACACACCACATAAATAGAAGCAAAGACAAAAATCACAGAGTAATTTCAATAGAAGCAGAAAAAATGAAAAAGTCTTGGGCAGAATCCAACCCCTTTTCACAACAAAAGGCCTGAAGAAAATAGATATAGAAGGATCTTATTTCAGTCTGATAAAAACCATTTATTACAAAGCAATGACCAACATCATAGTAAGTGGGGATAAGTGGAAAGCTTTTCCTCTAAAATCAAGAACAAGAAAAGAATGTCCACTATCACCACTTTTGTTCAGTATAGTTCGTGATACGTTAGCCAGAGCAACCAGATAAGACAAAGAAGTAAAAGAGATATGTATGAGAAAGGAGGAAATTAAATTATCTATATTTGCAGAAGACATAATCTGCTACATAGAAGACACCCCAAAATTTCATCATATCTATAGTTGAAAACCAAATTCAGTAGCATAGGGGATACAAAGTCAACGCACAAAAGTTAATACCATTCCTGTGCACCAATAATAAACTCACTGAGAGAGTATCATCCATGATAGAATCAAGAAAAATGAAATACTTGGAAATAAATCTAATAAAGAAAATGAGAGACCTCTACAATGAAAACTACAGTACTCCAAAAAAGGGAATTGAAGAGAACATCAGAAAATGGAAAGATATCCCCTGTTCCTGGATAGGCAGAACAAATATAGTCAAAATTGTCATACTTTAAAAACTAATATATAGACTTAATTTAATTCCAATCAAAACACTAATGTCATTCCTCACATTAACCAGAGAAAATGATCCTAAAATTCATGTGGAACCAGAAGAGACCTAGAATAGCAATATCAATCCTGGACAATAAGGGTAAGGCAGGGGCATCTTATTCCCAGAGATCAAGTAATACTCTAAAGGTATTGTGGTAAAAACAGTATGGTATTGGCAAAACAAAATGAAACAAAACAAAAAACCAAAACAACCCCCCCAACCCTCCAAAACAAAACAAAATCCAGACATGTAGATTAGAGGAACAGAACAGATTATGCAGAAAAATCTTCAGGCATACTCAGCTGCCTGATCTTTGACAAGTGGGCCCCAAACTTTCACTGGAGGAAAGATAGCTTCTTTAGCAACTGGTGCTGGGAAAGCAGGTTATCCACATGTAGAAGATTGAACCTAGATGCATATCTTTTATCATATATTAAAAATCAAAATGTATCAAAGATCTAAATATTAAAACAAAACAATCTGCTGGAAGAGAAAAACTCTTGAAGACATAGGTATAGGCAAAGACTTTCTAAGCCCAACACTCACTGCACATGAAATAATATCAAGAAAACTTCTGCATAGCAAAGGAAACAACCAACCAATTGAAGACGTGACCTACAGAACAGGAAAAAATTTTTACCAGCTATTTCTTGGACAGAGGACTAGTATCTAGAATATACTGAAAACTGAAAAACATTAGACTTCCCCAAAATAAAAGATCCAATAAAGAATTGACCACCAAAATGAATAGACACTTCCCAGAAGAAATACAAATGCCCCATAAATGCATGATAAAAATGTTCAATATCACTGACTATTAGAGAAATGCAAATTAAAAATCTCACTCTAGTATGAACAACTATCATTAAGAAGTCAAATAATAAAAGCTGGTGAAGCTATGGAGAAAAAGGGATACTTCTCCGCTGTTGGTAAGAGTGTAAATTGGTACAACCACTATGGAAATCAGTATAAAGATGCATCAAAAAACTGAAACTACAAGTTTTATTTGACTAAGCTATTACCCTTCTAGGTATCTTCCTGAAAGAGTTAAAATCATCATATTACATTGTTACATACATACCCGTGTTTATAGCAGCACAATTCACAGCAGTTAAATCTTGAAACTGGCAGTTTGGTACAGTCAGGTATGACTGAGTGAGTAGGAGAGTAGGGATAGGGCAAATCAGATAACTAACTGGGTGGAATTATCAATGGTCATGAAAACCCAGTCAATATGCACAGAACACAAGACCCAAAATGATGTCAGGCTTATGGCTAAGCATTGTGGACCAATAAGAAAAGTGGTATTTTCAATCCCTCATTTGAATCTGGCACTGTCTTTGAGAAAAGTGTTCTCTTCAATCCTTTGTTTACCTCTGACATGACACCAAGTGAGCTTTTGATAGGACAGTGTCCCAATGTTTTATTTATGTGGGAGGGAATCAGTTTAGGAATTCTGGATACAAAAGACTCTGATCCTGGCCCCCTCTTCTTTGTAGAGTGTACCTATTTTCTGCCTCCGGTAAATGTACAGTTTTGCTATAAAACTGGAAGGTAGGGTGTGGTCAAACCTGGCTGGGGGAGGGGGTAGGAACACATGGACAAAACAGTTCCCAAAGCCCTGCCTGTGTACTTCTCCGAAGAACTCGAGCTGGTTTTCCACAGGACTGCCTAGACCTGCCATCAGCCTGAGGAGTGGGTGATACAGAGAGGACAGTTCGCTATGAGTCTTTGTCACTGTGTTCGCACCTGCATGGTGGCCTGCATTCACACTGCCTGGCATATTTCTTTTCCTGTTTTTACTTGACCCAAGCTCGATCTGCAGAGCCTGTGTCTTTCCTTATCCTTAATAAAACTTTGCTACTGTTTGCACTTGCCTTGACCCATTCTTTGCTCAGGACAGAAAAAGAGTAGAAATCAACTCCAGAGGGAGATTCCAGTGCCCCAAAACACATAACACTGCCTTTTCTGTATGTCTTGTCTAATTCTTTGTTCAGGATACAGAGCTCCTGGACAGGATCCCTGCGAGACCCTCCACCCTTGGTAATGTAAGTACTGGCTGGTACACTGGAAACAGGTGTAACTGAACATGGGCCAGTACAATGTAGGTAGAAGGAATGTGGTCTGGCTTCAGCCTGACCCACTGCCACCACATGGTCTTCTAAGATGACAAGGTCTTAGTCTGGATCTCTGGGATTCTCTGGAACAGAGATGCAGCCCACTTTCCCAACACCCAAACTCACTGGACATTACTATAGAGAGCAACACACTTTGATCATAACCACTGACATTTCAGGGCAACTGGCATTTCCCTAACTAATGCATAGGATAGACGAAGGAGACACTCTAGAGCAGAAGAAACAGAAGCTCATCAATGCTCATTACCACTGTGAAAATAGCAACACGCGAAGTACAAGGCCTGCTGGGCTTCTCCCTCTGCAGTGATCTGGGCCAGTCCATTTGCAAGATATTATGTGGCAGCTGCTCACATGCTGGGAAATATTTGAAATGGGGCCTTCAGAAGAATCAACAAAAACAGAAACCAATCTGAGTGCAAAAGATTTAGTTCAAAAACTCTGTATTTAAGGCCACTTCCCTATTTACATTACAGTGACAAAAAAAGGCTTTATTGTTATTTAACTTGCTGTGCTAGGTATTGCATCAAAGGGAACAGGAAAGAGAAGAAGGGAGGAATGGAGAGAATAGCTATCTGCTCTCTGACTGGCTTTTCTGGTGCAAGATCTGACCCAACAGGGTGAGGATGAGTGGGTCACAGTGGGTGTGACTGCTTTGGAAAGAGACATGCAGCTGCAGGAGCTTTGGCCAGCCATGGGAGAGTATCCCTAGCAACCTCAGAGACAAAGTCGTTGGGTCCTCAGGCATTAGAATCCTTATTTGGGCATCATTAAATGGAGCACAGTGGGAAAGGATGAGAAACATAATTAACACAGTGACCACACCAAAACCTGTTCCCAAAGCTACCAGGGAAAAAATGAAGAGGAAAAAAAAAAAAAGAAAGAAGAAAAAAGAAAGAGAAGACTTTTGTGTTCAGTGTAAATTGAGCATGTGCTCAGCCTCTCTTATGGTAGCATCAAAGCATCTGTTCTTTTAATACAATTATATTAGCTCTGTGGAACATAAATCACACAGTTGCAATTAGGTTAGCCATAGACAGTGCAGACCAAGTGCTTTCGAAGTGAAAGAGGGAGTATCTAAAATACTGAAGTATTTATTTATTAACTAGCAATTTGATTTGCTGTGCTGAAGGATCTAAAAATAGTTTGATTAGAAATAAAATATTTCAAAAATTAAAGTAATATATGTGCATATAACCAAAATTGAAATGTATTATAGTGATAATCTTGACATTAAAAGTAATAGAACAATGATGCTTGTAAACATTTACACATTTTATTAGTTTTTAAACTGTATTTCTCTTTAGGACTGTCACTGGTATTTATCTGAGGGATGCATTTTAAATGACAATATGGCTTTATTGTGTTTTTTTAAAAGATAAGATCTCACTATATAGTTCAGGCTAACCTTGAATTCACTGTGTAGGCTTAGAATTCATCGCAGTCCTATTTCAACCTCCCAAGAGCTTGGATCATAGTTGTGCACCTGGCTGACTTTACTGCTCTGAATTACTTTTCACAGAATTAACTGAAAGTTTCTCTAAGGTTGCTTTTTTTTTTTGAGACAGAGTCTTGCTTTGTAGTTCAGGATAGCCCTGAACTCACTATGTAACCCAGGCAAACCTCAAACTCTCAGCAATCCTTGTGCCTCTGCCTCCCTAGTGCTGGGATTACAGGTGTGAGCCACCATGTCTGGCATTGTGGTATGTGGTACTGGGATCGAATTCAGGACCTTGCACTTGCCAGGTAGATGCCAGAACCATTGAGCTAAATCCCCTGCCCTCTCACATTGCATTTTTACTTTTGATAATTTGGAATTGTTGACACATTAATCAGTTCCATCCCTAGACCATATTTTAAATTGAGAATCTGCTGTCTTTTCTGAGAAAATTCTGTTAAATGGGGGAAATTTTTAATCTTTACTTTTATGGAGATTAAAATGTGTAAGTAAGTAAGCCCCAATAATTTTTTACAGGTACTATCATTTTGCCTCTGAGAATATGGATTTCTTTAACATTTTAGTAAGACAAAACTCATCCAAAAATTCTTTTTTCTATGATTCTTTTAAATGTATCACCAAGTTTAGAGGCTACAAAAGTATAGACTTTATCAATTTCAACCTAGTTAGTGAAGAATATATGAATTCATCCAGTTAATTATAATAATGCCATCTGAAGGGTTTTCTCACAGTCAAGATGTCCCAAAACACAATAGAATGTCAAACTTAAATCTTTTATTTGATCTGAGTTCTCATTATTGGTTTTATTTGGATTCTCTCATGCTTATATACAATTTCTTTTTGGTAGCAAAGTTTTATTAAAGGTAGGCAAAGAAACAGGCTCTGAAGAGTGAGTTTGGGTCAAGCAAAAGTACGAAAAGAAGTGTGTCCTACAGCGTGAGGGTGGGTCATATGTAAGCGAGAACACAAGTGGCAAAACTTCATTGTGTACAGTCCTTTTTTTTTTTTGCAATACCAAGGAAAGAACTCATGACTTAAGGTTTGCAAGGCAGGCATGACACCATTGAGCTAACTCCACAGCCCTACAGTCCTTTTTGTATCAGCCATTCCTTAGGTTGACATCAGGTTTAGGCCATCCTATGGAAAACCTGCTTGAGTTCTTGGGAGAAGTCCACATTCAGGGTCTCCTATTTTATTTCCCCCTGAGAGACACATATCTCCATAATTCTTTATGAGGTGCTGAAGGAGCAGAGGTTTCTATCTTCTATAGCTTTTTCCAGCTGGAAGGGGCTGTAGACCTATGTACTGGGAGACCATGTGCTCTCCAGCTACCTTGGGTTGTTGTGTCTCATTAGCTGGGTTGAAGAAAGAAAACTCATCAGAAGACAATAAGAAGAGAGTTAGTGACTACTGATTTGTCTGTACAGTGGTAGAAAGAAAGCAACTTTACCATTATGTTGGGGATTTAGAGCCTAAATATGAGGAGTAGGTCAGATTTCCATGCTCCTTGTGGAGGACAAACTATGGCAAAGAGGGAAGTCTCACAAATTATAGAGAGCCTGAGAGCCTGACAGCCACAGCCTTAGCAAGATTACTCATGCAGTGTATCTAATTAAAAGCAGGTGCCTCAATACTGGTGCCCATTTAAGCTGTGGTGAACTAGAGTCATCAGTGACTCTACTTGTCTGCAAGCAGAACAATATCAGAGTCTTGCTTTCTGAAGAGGAACTTCTGGCCTTCCAGAGGTTCTTAGGAACAGCTTCCTTCTCAGTCCTGTGAAAATTGTAGTGATCATTTCCCATGTAGGATTTTTATAGCTTGTCACTATGTCCCTTGAGGAAGGACCAGAATGATTCTTCAGGAACTGGGGATAAGGCTATGGTCTTGAGCAGCTATAGAGATGCTCTTCTTGCCTCTCTATCAGCCTTTTGATTTCCCAAGGAGACTTTAGGCATGTATCTTTGGGATCTCTTCCAATCCACAACTGTGCCTTGCTTGGGAAGATGGGTTGCCTATAGGAGTAGTGGAATTTCTTGCTTGTGCTTTACAGATGATTGCTTATTAGTCAGCAAACTCCTTCTTTCCAGATTAATGCATGTAGCACCAGAAAGGCATATTTGGAATCTGTGTGGATATATAGCTTCTTGTCTTTTCCTTTTTCTATCAGTGCCTGAGTAAGAGCTATTAGCTCTGTCTTTTTGAGCAAGATCCCTGGGGGAAGTTGACCTGCTGTGAACTGACAACTGCACAATCCCCCTTTTGATGCCTTGGACAAAGCTGCTTCCATTGGTGAACCATATGCTCTCAGGCATGTGGAGGGGCAGGTCACAGATGGCCTGCCTGCTTGTATAGGCACTTGTTCACAAGAGTGGCTAACTTCTGGGCCTGTAGACATCAGAAAGGCAGCTGCTAAGAGTAGTGGAAGTTTTTATAATAACCACAGGGGTGTCTAAGAGCATAGCCTGATACTTAGCAAGCCATTCCCCTCTTAACTAACCACAAGTAGTCTTTGGTCTCAAGAATTACTCTGACCTAATGGTGAGTCAGAGGTATTCCCTTATACCACCATGCAGCAGGATCTACCCTTTTGGCTAATTAGGTCGGGGGACCTGGTGTAGTCCAAAGCAGTAAAATCTGTTTTGGCCCTTGCCAGAATTTGAAAATTGCCCCAGATTTTACTACCAAGTATCATTCTAGCAAGACAGTATGACACTGAAACAATTAGAAGTTCATGTTTAAACAGTTGGCCTTCACGGGGATTTAGCTCAGTGGTTCCAGCATCTACCAAGCACAAGTTCCAGAGTTCGATCCCTGGTACCACATAACACAATGCCAGGGGTGGTGGCTTACACCTGTAATCCTAGCACAGTACCACATACCACAGTGCCGGGCATGGTGGCTCATGCCTGTAATCCCAGCACTCAGGAGACAGGGGCAGGAGATTGTTGTAAGTTTGAGATTAATGTGGGCTACATAGCAAGTTCAGGGCCAGCCTGAACTGCAAAGCGAGACCCTGTCTTGAAAAACTAAAAGAACAAAATAAAACAAATAAAAAATTTGACCTTCAAAGTGACACACATGAGCAGGAGCGAAGAATTTCCAATTAGGGGTCCCCAACCTCAACAATGGTTATAGATCCAGAGGGAAAGTTTTCCAGAGATGGAAGTCAAAACAGAATGAAGTGTCTGAATTGACTCATCCATGATGTTCAGCATTACCCAGAGGTCCTCACAGGAGATGGTAATATCCATGGACAAGGGTACTGTAGGTTCCCTTGTGGGCTCTTCTGAGCAAGACATGATTGTTTGGCTGGGCCTACTATTTCTCTGGGACAGGACAGTCAAGCCTCCAAAGCTATGTCAGGTACATCGTCTGCCTCACACTTGGACCAGAACCCCGTGACTTGGTATAGTCATGCAGCACCCAGAGTTCTTGTAGTCAATTGTTTTTGTTTTTTTCTTAGTGATTTGGGTGAGTTTAAAGCATTGCCAGTTGAGATAGTTATAATTTTAACTTTCTCTGTTTTGGCCTTCCAGATCCTGATTGTTGAACACAGAAAGGCTTTGTCCAACAATTGGGTCATAGGTGTCTGGGGTCCCACCTGAAGTTTCTTTATTAAATGGATGGGGAGGCCCATGTCCACCTGTGAGACAGGTGGGGATCCAAGGACAAGATCATCAAAGATGTCTCTCTTTTCCTTGGGGTGTTGGGACCAAAGAATCTTCATTTTATAAGTCACCCCATCTGATATTTAAAATGTGAACAAACTTTGTACTTTGTAAAAACATCCTGTGAAAATGTGATATATATTCTGTAAAAGCAACTTGTCACAACTTGATAATTGTTCTGGGTAAGGTTCCCTGAAAAACTTTAAGCAAACTGATAAGGTCCCTGGTCATGCTGACTGCCAAGTAACAGTGATCTCCTGGTAGCCTGAGGGGACCCCAGACCTGTTCCCACCAAAGATTTCCTTTGTTAGCCCTCCCACAAGATGACTCTATTTCCTGTTCCTCCTTTACCAATGACTACCTGATAAATATGATAGATCAAACTGTAGCCAATTACTAGAAGGTTTAGGTCCCCCTCACGTGTGTAACTTGAAATGCCCTTAAAAGGGTCAGTACCCATTCTTGTGGGTCTCCAATCCAATATTGGTAGACCCACTGCGTGCTGTGCTAATAAAAGTGCCCTTGTTCATTACATGCGTGTGTGGGTCTTCCTCGGGAGAGCATGATCACCCAGGCATTACAGGAGCTGCTCTAAATATTACAGTTTCTGTGCTTTTTCTGAGAAAAAGGGTCATAAAAGCCTAAGCATCAGAGATTTCACTCCATCTTCCAAGTTTTAAGCAGAAACAATTTAACTGAAAAATAGTGTCATAATTTAAAATGTCACCTCAAATCCATCACTCACCCTGGATCCATCATTCACCAGTTTCTAACTCATATTGAACCCAAACCATGTAGATAAGCTGTTCCCTTTTTAAATTGGCAGGATCAAACCTTTCCTAGTGATCAAGGATATGGCCTAGTGGCAAAGTCAGTGGAACCTGTGGGGCGTGGTTCTTGAGGTTCCTCATGGCTTGCTTTGGGGCCTATAGAGAGAGACACCTAAGTCTCAGGTTCTTATGATGGTGTCCCATGCAGAAGAAAGTGGCATAATGAGCCCACAGAGTGTTCCTTGTGTGGCTCAAGTATTCACTAGACAGATATCCCTGTCTGAAGCTAGGATGACACTGGTGTCTTTCATAGAAGCATGGAAAGAATCACTACTGAGAGATTTGTCTCCATACGGAACCCACTAAGCCTTAGTGAGAGGGGCGTTGGGCCACTTGGTGGCTTTACTTAGTTCTTGGAAACTCCCAGGAGGCCAGGGTGGAATCTGTCCCTACCAGACTCCCTTAGACATTTAGAGCCACATGATGGCTCTATAGTATAGGTGGAGCCACCTGAGAAACAATATCTCTTACCTGGATAGCAAAACCTTTGGAACTTTAAGGCAGTACTGCTGAAAATAAATATTTTTTTTTAGAAAAAAGCTTTAAAAATCCTAAGAATGACTCAGTCACTTGAGTTAAACTTTAGTAGCTGTTCTTCTGCTCTGCTTAGATGGTCTGGCATCTGTTTCTAAATTACTTATTTTGTTAGGAGAAACAAGGAAGGGATCTCACTTAATACAAAAAAAAAAAAAAGAGAGGAGAAGCCCACATGTTCTTTAAAATTAGAGGCCTAGTTCCTCATTATAGGGTGAGATTTTTGGTGACCATAAGGTCACTTGAAATCAAGCATGGTGGAACCCACATGACTGATTCATGTGATGAATCAAAGTGAAACTGACTAGGGTGAAATAACGCCCCAGAAAGAAAAGTCCAACTCGGAGCAAAGCACAGATGAGACCTGGGGCACAAGGGGTGAACTGGGATTGGTGGCTATTTGGGAGGATAGCAAGTTATCAACAGCTATTTTTCCCCCAAAGAATGAGAAAGCTGAACAAATATGGAGATCATCAGTTCTGCACCTGGGTTAGTAACAGGCAGTCTGGCTGTTCTTTACTGACTTGCATCTGCAATGTGTGACCCAAAATGGGAAAGAGAAACAAATGCAGCGATAAGCTTGAGGTGGGCCCATGGCCTCTTACCTGCAGGGAAAAGCACAGAGGCCTGCATTGTCTCCCCATCTTACATGCTGGGAGACACAGAAAAGAACATCCGGTGCTATGAGAGGCATCTTGGGTTCTCTAGCCTAGGGCTAGAGAAAACAACAACAAAAATGTGCCCAAAAGGCCTTACCTGCCAAATCCTGGCTGGCTTGCCAAATTTGTTGCCAGATTTTCTGGTGCTAGGATCTTCTAGGTTCTTAGGTCCCTTCAGTCAAACTGGTCAAGACAAGAAGCACAAATGGTAGCAAAGTGGTAGGAAAAGAAACAGGCTGTGTTGAGCAAATTTAAGCCAAGTGAAAGCAGGAAAAGAGGTATACCCTACAGCACGAGGGCAGGGCACTACATAAGATTAAAGAGAATGGGGCCGGAGGGTTAGCTCAGTGGTTCCGGCGCCTGCCTTGCAAGCGCAAGGACCTGAGTTCAATCCCCGGTAACCACATATAATGCTGGGCGTGGTGGCTCACGCCTGTAATCCCAGCACTCAGGAGG
>PVIC010044735.1:0-14900 GCA_004025085.1 Thryonomys swinderianus
TCTATGGTCTCAGCACCCTGGAAGGCTGAGGCAGGAGCAACTGGGCAGTATAGTGACTAGTGAGACTCTGTCTCAAAATGAAAAATGAAAGGAGGTTGAGAATATAGCTCAGTACAAAGGATCCACTTTCAATCTCTAATATTGACTGAAAAGAGCTTAGTTGTTGACAACTGTCCCCATTGCCCTCAAACTTAATTTAAATAAGAAAGAAACATATTTCTTAAACTCTTCACATCCCAAATAATGAAACACCACCACGGGGCTAGTGCAGAGAAGTGCCTAACATTCCTTAAAATATAATGGCATTGTTTTCAGAAATTTAAGAGTTTTTCTTAGAATCTTGCTTTAGCTGGCTTTTAGGCAGTGGTGTAGAGGTTTGGACACTTTCTTTAGATAGAGGAAAGCTGGGATGCAAAAGTAATTATGTGCTTCAGAAGGATGACCGTTTGTGACCAGGAAAGGCCAATGGTGAAGGTCTCTGGGTAGCAGAATTATGGTGGCCTTAAGGGCATTTAATTTAATAAAGGAGCAAATAAATCAATAAATGAGAAGTCTGTGGATTCATGTGGAGGTACCAGGATAAATTTGATTTAAATTAGCTGGTCCCTCAGAATAAGCAATGTAGAAACCTGTCTGTTTTGTCTAAAGGGCTCCTTTTGAGGTTGTTAAGTATCTAGATTTTAAATTAATTTTATTATAAAAATATGATGTGTAGGCACTGAGGAACTTATAAATGCTGACTCATGGGAGGTTTGGAAACTGTATTGATGTTATAACCTGATGTAAGAACTGCTGATTCCTTTTGTCACAGCCATGTCAGGTCACAGGAAAAAGTGTTTCCTATTGTAACATTTATAAAACAAATTTCTCCTTCATGATTTCTTCCCATTCTTATGAATTAGGGGAACCAGTAAGTCTAAATCCTCATTACTTATAGTGATCTACTAGTATGCTCTGGGGTTTCTTAGAAACGCAGAGCCTCAGGTCCCAGTTTGTCAAGTGATTTTCCCTATGTTTTCCAGTTTGGGAGGCAACGTTTCAAAGCAGAGCCATTTTCCAGTCAGGTACAATGAGCACAGCCATCCGTGTGTTCAGAGGCTTCTAAGTGGAGGATGTGCAATCCGACCAGGGGGAGGGGTCTGGTCTGACATACAATTCTGGCAGAATCTGAGGAGACAATCTTAATGCCACAGCAGGTTTCAAGTCTGATGAATTTCCTCATTCTGTAAATAGCTTGAAACCCAGTGATCATCCTTAACCAGTTGTTATTTTTAAAGCTGACACTGCTCTCCTACATCAAGAAGGAAGTGGAAAATTTCTCATGATGGGATAATTTTCCTGTTTGCCATGTGTACAATTCCAGGCAGAGGAATAAACATTAGTATACTACTTGTACCATCATATTTTTTGTGTGTGCCATCTTTTAAATGCTCATTTTAGTGCCTTTCCCCAAGGTCCACACATAGATTGGTCTCCTCTTATCTCCCACATTAGCCTTTACTGTGGCTATTCAGTGAATTGTTTTCTTGGCCATTTTGACATTTTTCTTTTCAATGTCGGTGTACTAAGGAGGAATAGCATGTTAGATGGTGAGGGTTTTACAGTGTGTTCTATAATTGTACACTGCCATGGGGTAGCAGGTTTTTAAACTGAATCTGACATCATATACATTCAGTTGGGCTGCAAGGAACCCTATCCATTCATAAAACAATCATATTCAGGGTAGAGGAATGTGAGGAAATGGAATCTATTCTCGTGTAAGCATGTGGTATCCATCTCACAGGGACTTCATGGCAGCACAGATGGCAATTAACTTTTCCTAATAGCATTTATCTGTTTGAGCATATGAAGAAATGCATGTCCATAAGAGCCCAAGTTCAATCCCCAGTACTACCAAAAAAAAAAATGCATGTCAAATACAGGAGGCAGAAATACCTTTTTTATATTTCCAAGTAACTTTTCAGTTAAAATAAAAGGATGCTTAGCATCAAGAATAACTGAATTAATGTAGATTATATATATTAAATATTTTATTTGTATTATGTAGTTCTAGAATTTTAATTTGGCATTGATGAATCCAACATTCTATTTTATTTCTAGATAGTGTCTAGAAATTTCTCTGTCATGAAACAGGCTGAAACAAATGGGCTTGGGCTTTTGTCATTGGCTATCTTCTCTAACAATATCACCTTTTCTTTTTCTTTTTGGGGACAGGGTTTTTCTACCTAGTTCAGGCTAACTTTAAACTCACTGTGTGGCCCAGGCTGGCCTCCACCTCACAGTAACTGTCCTGCCCCAGCCTCTTGAGAGCTGGGATTACAAAGGTACACCAGCACTCTTCACATAATGTTGTTTGCACAGGGAGGTCTTCTGAGGTTTAAATCCCTTCCTCAAATGTTAGATTTATTTACTCACCTCTCGTGCCTACTAAGAGTGTTGATTGGCTTTAATATCTGGGAACTCTCTACTGAATTGGCACTAAACCTGAAGGAGGTGGTAGAGACGTGGTGAGGGCAGACAGAGGTGTGGCTGCCTAGTTCTAATAAGCTAAAAAAATGTCATGATTGCCTTTTAATTATGTTCTATGGTTAAGTGTGCAACCATCATAAAAGCAAATAATGAACTCACTTTCATGTTTAATTTTATCCCCATGTTAGATATTTGTTATTCTCAAATTTAAGAGATCAAGATAGGTATGAGATGAAGTAGGTTCACACAGGTGGTTACAGATAGTACTGGAATCTTTTCAAAGTCCAGAGTTCTTCCTTTTACTTTAGAAGAAGGTAGCAGGATACCCACACTTCAGACAGTATTAATCTTACTGCCCAACACCACTACCACAGTGTACAAATATTTAATAGATGATATGAATTTCCTATATTTAACTTTATCAACTTAAGGTCTTAATTTCCATGAGAAAATCAGGACATGAAAACTTATGAGATCACTTAAAAGGAAAACCTAAAAGAATGATTAATGGTACTATATGATAATGTTATGCGCTTTTACATAACGAGACAAAATCCAGTTTATCAAACTGCCTTAGCGAGCTGTTGTATTGTTTGAAATAGTCTAACTAGGGAGACAGCCAAGTGTATAAAATTATAGATGTTTCCACTTTAACTCAAAGTGCATGTTACTGAACATTTTTTTATTTCATAGAATTGTGTATTAGAATAATGTTGCCATTGAATATTTGCAGCCTTTCAAATGTATGTGTCAAGGACCTAATGCCCAGTGTGATATGAAGTAGGGCCTTTGGGAGGTAACTGGGGATGAGAGTCCACAGAGAAGATGGAGTCCACAGAGATTTTTTTACCCTCCTTCCCCGTTGTGTGAGGAAACCGTGAGCCTGCAGCTGCTACAAGCCGGGACGAGAGTTTTGTCAGGAATCTGGCCATGCTGGCACCTGATCTTGCATTTCTCAGACTTCAGAAATGTGAGCAATCAATGTCTGTATAAGCCACCCAACTTATAGCAGCCCAACCTGATCATGTGAAAAGGTTTTATGGAAAAATCAAGGTCTGTACAAAGTTGTAACTGAAGCACTAACAGCAAAATTAGTTCCTAGGGAGGCTGCCTCAGGAGAGACTGCAAACAAGCAAAGCCAAAGTGGGGTGGGAGTGGACCCCTGAACTCTGGAGGAAGTGCAGCCCACAGACAGACACACAAAGCTGGGGATCTGATCTCTTATCTATGAAGGTTCTTTCCACCTCAGCAATAGTAGGCTGAAGGAACGCGTCTTTCCTTAGAGTTCTGTTGGGACTTTCCTGAAAGCTACGTCATTTTCATGTATGCAGAAACATGAAACGCTACGTATAGTTTTTATGCTATTCAGAGATCATTCTCTCTTATATATGAGATCGTTAGTGTCAAAGAAAATCTTACTGTAGCAGGACAGACTTGCCTGGCAAGCCAAGCCATGGTGAAATTTCCCTCCTTAGTATTCCTTGGACATTAATTAGCACTTAATTAATTAGCACTTAATTGGAAAGCACAAACATTTTGAATACTCATGAAAATACAATTAGTGAATTTTTCTGAATTTACTCATTTTCACTGAGATGGAATTAAAGATAGTCACTAATATTAACAAATAGGATGAATAAATTGGTTTGAATAAATTCAAAAAGATGCAATACTTTTCTTTTAGCAGTCATTTAAAAAATAAGCTTTTATCTCTTTCCTCCATGAAAAAGCAATAAGTCTGTTAGTATTTGAATTTCATATTATGTAAAAGTAAGCTAAAATATCACTAACTGCTTTTTTTCTATCCTATAATAGTCCAAAAATGTTAGTTTATACTGTTCTCAAAGATTATTAGGGTGATAAACTCCAAAATATTTGGTTATACTTGTTGATTTGTTAGTGTTGACAAAGAAAAAGCACTTACTCAAGGACTCTTTTTGTTTGTTTGTTTGTTTTAAGAAAAAAGGGTCTGGGATTTAGCTCAATGGTGCTGAGCTTGCCTCTCAAGTACAAGGTCCTGAGTTCAATTTCCAGTACCAAAACCAAAATAAAACAAAAAACTTGTTTTAGCGCTACTAAAATGAATTAGTAATAAAATGATGCTGATGTAGCTCTTTGTAGTACTTCCAATAGAAAATATCTTCACAAAAATTTCCTGTTTTAGACATATCTAATACAACATCAAATCTGCCTTTGGCTCGCATATTTTAGGATCGTATTTTATGATTGCCTTACAATGAACATATGAAATATTCAGACAGTCTAATAATGTCAGACTTCCAGAACTGTCCTAGAAGGGATAGTGGTTGGGAAGAGGTGGGCATGGAATTTAAAAATTACTTTTAAGAGTTTTTCACTCTTAAGAAATGAGTTTCATTTTGAGGAATATATTCTGCACTATTCATGTTCTCCATTATGTACTTTTTTTAAAAAATGGCATTTTTAAGTGACCATTCAAATTTTCATAGTGATCTATATAATCACTTTAAGGAAAATATCTCAGCATTCCAAAATATTAGATTAAGAGATTAAAATTAGTATAAAACATAAAATTCCTTTAATGCTGTGATCATTTGTCACAGCCCCAGAAAATGGGGTATGCATAGAAGACATATATGTTCTCATCATTTAGCAGGAGAGAGTTGACTGATAATCAGCTTAACTGAGTTATTTCACATGATGTAGACTTTGTATGTGTGAGTACGGAATATCATGTTTTACAGTTCTTCCCCTTATAGCTGTCTTTTCTTTTGCTTTGTGGTACCCAGCCTTCACACTGAGATACATCCCCAAACCCTTTTCACTTTTTTGAGTCCCTATGTTCCCCAGGCTGAACTTAAACTTTTAATCTTTCTGACTCAGTCTCTCAGAGTGCTGGGATTACAGGCAGGTACCACCACACAAACCTTCTAGTTTCAGTTATGTACATTCAACTGTGGTCCAAAAATATTAGGTACAAAATTATAGAAGTAATAAGTTTTAACTAACTTTTATTATAGTATACTTTGTCACTTTGTTTGTTATTAGTTACTATTGTTGATCTTTCACTGTGCCTGAATAATTTCTTTCACAGGAATGTATTGGTACACTGGAAGAAACATGATATATATTGTGTTTGGTATTCTCTGTAGTTTCAAACGGCCACTGGGGTGCTTGGAATATACCATCCAAGGATAAAGGGGGACAATATACACTGTATATGTGCAATTCTTGTTAATCATTTATACTTAACAAATTTAGGGAGAAAAAGTTTAGTCATCTGAATGGCTGTGAGAAATTAGTGAAGGACTTGTGTGGTGAGAAATAGAATGAGCTTTGTATTTTGCAATGTAAATATAAATTTGTTAGCATTTTGAATAAAGTTATCTATTATTTTTAGAAGTAAGACATAACACATTTGAAATAATATCATATTGTTTTTGGATAAATTATAATATATTTTTCTCTTTATTTTGAAATAGGTAATGAGTATATAGCATTGCAAATATATTACCTGAGCATATTTAAGTGTGCCTGTGTATGTACATGGACATATGCAAATCTTGGTAAAATATGAATAAAAATTCAAATGACACAAAGGCCATTTCTATATATTATGTATGCCTGTTTATCTATTCATTACAAATTTTGACTTTGATCTTACCCAATTCTTTTTGTAAAATGTCTTTAAAATTCCAGATGTTATATGGCAGCTAGGGGAGATTTGATGTCAAAAGAAGAGATTTTGATCATATATGAAATATGGCATATTAAAAATAAAATCCAAACAGATAAGTTTATATTCACTTTTGGTTTTGGATATGAGCATAATAATAATAATTGCAAAAATATGGAAAATGCTTGTCTTTTAGACTTCTAATCCACCATGCTGAACGGATTTTTATAGGGCATATATTTGTTCATGACCTGTAGTGTTAAGAAATTCTGTCATGTTTGAAAACTAGTCCCTTGTGGAGCCTGTATCCCTGTTAATAGCTGAAAGGTCAATGGAGCTGCTAAACAGTTTGCATTACTGTCAGGGTGGCCATGAAAACACCACCTGCTGCAAGAGGACTTGGCAGCTGGGTCAACAGGCACTGTGGGAATTTATCAACTCAGGGGGGCCACTTGCATAAAACTTTGACTGATGAATTGGGACTAGATCGGCCTACAGGGCTAAAGCTGCTCTATTATGTGTGACTCTCCATGGGTTGTCAGAGTGGCGTGAGTCACATGTGAAGGACAAACAGAACCAATCCTCCTTATGAAGTGATTTTGTGAGTAAAAAAAAAAAGGCACTCTAGCATTCAGCCTAACAAGGAAGTAGGATGAGGATATTATAAAAAAAGTAAACAGAGGGCAGTAGGTGGCACCTTGTGGGGACCCTGGTAAGGAAAAATGGGAACAAATCATGAGAGACAGTTTGGGATACTGGTCATAGGGGTCTGGGGACACAACATTTCAGTAAAGTGACCTCTCCAGCCTGGAATTTGCATTGTTAATGTACAGACATCTTTAAGCAATGGCCTCTGTGACTTGGTTGGGTAACAGATAAACAATACACTTAAATGTAGCTAGAGTGGGTACACAGTAAGTAAATCAACATGATTGTTCTTACTAACTGTTATTCTTAATAACTTTGTTTTACAAATTCCCAGAGAAATAGACCTTGGAAATATTTCAAAACAAGCATAAAAAATTATTTGATCTAAGTTCATCTAAAACAAACTTAAAGAATCTTCTGTCTTAAAAATTTTGTGTTCTATAGTTATAAAGCTTGGAAGTTATACAACTCTGCCAGAAATCTTTGATTTCCACCACCCAGGAGCATTTGACTAATTTTGAAAAGATTTAGTACAGACAGCATTATAGGGACAACTGCAATATTTGAAAATTAGGTATTAAAAGCTTTTTAAGGTTCCAGGAATATCTTTATCCTACTTTTTGGAACTAAGGGATCCTCAGAAGTTGAGATTATCTGAAAATAAGTCTAGGATGCCCGGAATGAGTGCCGACAATACTAAAGAATGCAGCAGACTTTAAGATGTATTTATCCCTCTTCTGTGCCCTATGTAGAAATGAGACAGGGAAAGACTGAGTAATTTGTACTTTTTTAAAAGATAAAGGGGCACTGTATGTGGAAATAATTTATGTAGTGTTCTGTGCTAAAGCAGATTCAGAGACGAGACCCACTGACCCACTGTCCTACCGGTACAGTTGTGCTTTTTTCCGGACTAGTTTCAGATGGCACTAGAGGGAACTATGGCCGTGATCTTGTGCTCAGTATATCTAAGCCTGTTTTCTGGAACTCAGCAGATGGAATTGCCCAGGCTTGGGGATTGCCGAAGCTGACCCCAGTGGTGGGGATCCTGTGATTTGGCTGACCCAGCGGCATGACTGGTTTTGCCTTGATTTAACCCCACTTGGGCATGACATGCCATGTGTCACCCCTGAACGTATTTCTGATCTGGGTTCGTTTAATCCTATGACACAGATATACAATTAACTTTTCTTCTTCTTTACAGAAGGTTTTTCTTTCCTTAACTGATTCCTGAGTTCTGGGTAAACCTAAGGGAAACCTGGCTATACTCTTTAATCTGTAAATTTTCTTTTATGTCATGTTACCTCATCATCCTTCATTAAAGAAATTGCCCAACTGTAAATGATTTTAAATTTATGTAAATCATTATGTAGTTTTTAGCTTTAGACCAAATTGTCTTTAGAAATTCATCTGCTTTTGCCAAACTAGCTTAGATAATACATATGATATCTAAATTCCTCTTGTGGGTACATGTGTGGGGAAAGCATTCAAAAACATAGCATCTGTGCTAAGAGTGTCATTCCTATAACATGTATTATAGAAATCAAATATTTTACAATCTGGTATTTTCTCTTTCAGGATTATAAATCAATTGATGTCTGAAAGTTATTCTAAAAATATCCTACTAAATCTGGGACCTTCACCACAAGAATAAAATTAGCTTGGTTTAGATTTTTGACTTAATAAGAAATTATATATATGGGGGGAGAGAAAATTGATGAGGTTCTTTTTTTTCAATTTGGCCTCAAAAGTTTTAGCAAAACAGTTTGCTCTGATGCAGATATCCTGAACACTGCTATGCTAATAATTAACTCATGTTTCCAAAATAATCTTGCTCACATACCTAAGTGTCTGCTTATACAGAACTTCACCTCATCTAGGAGAAAATACTATAATAATAAACGCTGGTGTCCAAATCGCAACAGCATGAGGCTCCCAACAAGTGTTTATGAAAACAGTTTAATTTTGAAAGTTATGCCTGTGCCTGTGTCCAAGGACGGTGCCACTGGGATTCTGTCCCCCCCAACTTGAAAAGCAAACACCAATCTGAACCCTGGCCCCACACATGACATGACTCACAGAAACGGGCTGCGTAATGAGAAGCCAGCCCTTCAGGTATGTCACTCTGAGACCACCCTACTTGAGGGGGCCCTAAGATCACAAAGCCAAGGTCCCTTATGGAAACCCTGGTAGTTAGACACTATTAATGGAATGAAGGTGTAAAATTTGCCGTCTCTCACCAAAAGGCTCAACAATCCAGATGACAAGACAAAGATTTTTTTTTTTTTTGTGAGAGGGAGAGAGAATTTATTATGATACTAAGGACAAGCTTAGGAAAGTTTATCCACTTTGACAGTGTAATGGGACAACAGTGGCTACTTTGAGACTAATCATATTAGATCTGAGTAAAATCTCTATCCCTCATTATAAATCATTAGAAGGCTACTTTATGAATTAACATTAGTGTGACTTTTATTCTTAAAGTTGCCAACTTCGTCAATCACCTAAGTGTCTGATAGCCTTTCTGAGAAAGAACACCAATTGTACCCTCAAGAAGGGAAAAGAATCCTTCCACTATATGACACTCTATGATTGGTACTTAGTGTCGGAGAACATGAGTACTGTAAAATAGGGGAGGGAAGCTACCAATATTCACCATGTGATATGTGATGTGGCTAACAGGCCATTTACAGTCCATTTTTCGGCCCAGGGATGTAGCTCAGTGGCACAGCACCTGCCTGGCAGGCCTAAGGTCCTGAGTTTGATCCCTGGTAGAAGAAGAAGAGGAAGAAAAGGAAGAAGAAGAAGAGGAAGAGGAAGAGGAAGAGGAGGAGGAGGAGGAGGAGGAGGAGGAGGAGGAAATTGATTTCTCTTTTTGCTCTGTAGTAGCCAATGTCAACCTATATTTCCTTCAGAAAAAAAGTATTTTGTCATATTTGAAAGGAACAAGAACTCTTTAGTGCCTTCTTCAGGGAAGCAAGTGCATTTGACAGTTTAATAGTTTTAAAGTGGAGCCTGTGATTAACTTTCAGATTGTTAATTTATTCTCTTGAAAGGACTTAAAATTCATTTCAGTGAGTGTAGAAGGAATTGAAGTTGCAGCATGGTATGGCTAAAGAGTCACCACTATGCGTGTTCGACACGGCCTAGTAATTTGTGCGACTAGATTTTGTAACAGTTCTTTCTTAGGACAAATGTGACAGCATATAATTGTAGCAGCTCCTAATAGTGCCTACCTCATCCATGAAATCAACAGCTGTTTAATTAGCATTCAAGGTGATTGGAAAGTTGTGTGTGTGTTTGTGTGTGTGGAAAGAAGCCAGAGTAGAATAATTATATTCCTTTTAGGATTAAAACATTCATCTCTTCCTTATGCTGAAGCAAATGACAAAACATTCTTCCTTTTTTCATTTGTATGGTCATAGCAATCTTCATGAGAGCTGTGAGCTTTTGGATAGTTTTGAAATGAGGCTCAGATGTTGAAATGCCAAAATAACATCCTGATTACCGAACGAAAATCATACTAAGCAGCTGTAACGTCTGCCAGCATGATTCTCATTTTCTTAAAAATAAGGAGTTTATTGCTTCCAACACCAGAGCTGAAGCCACTGCCTCACACATTGGGTTCCTCCCCTGGCTTTTACCCGAGAACTCTGATTCCACAAACACAACATGCTCTGGGCTGACAAGAATGACTTGAATGCCTTGGAAAGTCCTGACAGGCAAGTGTGGCCCTCAGACCCTGGAGGAGAAGGTCCTCTCAGGACAGCCCACAGGATACGGGAGGGCGGAAGGGTTTGTTTCGGCTGGTTGCCAATTGCGTCTCTTTTGTTATTAATTTGAGCTAAAATAATGTGAGGAAGAACATTACCCGATTCAAAGAGATAAAAAGAAATCTCACCTTTTTGGATCCACAATTTTGTAGAGTTTTCCATTGTGAGTCTGGGTCATACTTTTACTGCTTGATAAAATGTAAACTTCACCTGTTGAGAGAAATAACAGTAAGCAAGTTCACTGCGTGACACCTTTGCCAAGAAAGTATTCTTTATCTTCCTCTCTGTCCATTTTTGTCCCCCCCCCGAAGACCACTTGCCTAAACCTGGTGGTTGTGTCTCACAGTTCTGTCCCCTGCATACTTCCAGAAAGCAACAGATTCCAGTCACTTCTTGCCATATCCCACTGTGACATGCGCTGGTGCAAATAGTATCTCTCACCTGAATTACAGCCACAGATTCTAACTTAGAGCCCTATTTCTACCTTATTCTATGAGGTTCTGGGTTCAGTGCCCAGCACTACAAAAAAAAATTGTAAAACAAAACTTCTCCAATTCTTCTACATCCCTCTTCATTATTAGATTTTCTTCAAAGTAATGGTTACCAATGTCATACAATTTATATTTTTAAAAAGCAGTTACTAGTATGCTTCTCCTTTACTGTATAAATTTCATGATAGCAATTTAGAGTTTTGTCTCTTAGAGCAGAGCTTATCACAGAATAATGTACTTGGTCAGCATTTATATTCTGTACATGTAGTGTTGAATGAATGCATTTTATCTTGGTTTATTTCTGTCCAAGATGGAAAGTCTTGGTTACCCCATATTGTTACTGCTAATTGATAATTTGAAGTCAGATGGAGCTGGCATGCTCACTTTAATGTTTAGCTTTCCAAACTACGTTCAGATGTATCGAAAGAAAAATGAGAGTCTGGGAGAGACAGACAGCCCAGTAATCTCCACAGTAGCTCTGTAACTCTTGGTACCAAGCTATTTTCATTTTGTGCCCATACTGATTACCCCTTTTCCTGCATGAGTCATTGTACAGCATGGATTGCATAAATAGGGAATTAATAACTATTTATGGGTATATGTTTGTAGGGTTTTAAAATTGATAACTGATTCTCACTTATGAAGTGGCCCTTGACTTAGTGTTTCTCTATTCTGTTTTCATTGTGCATCAGGCATTCTTAAATACTTTTGTAATTCTGAAAAGGATGTTACCAAGGTTCACACTAAAAATGCAGATTCAATAGAAAAAATAAAAGTGAAAGAAGCAAAATAATCTTTGTTTTGCAAATAGTTTGTAATTTACCTCTTTTAATCCTCAGAACAAATGCATTTTGATTTTATGATTTAAAAAGTAACACATACATCAGACTGACTTTTGGTTCAAAACGTGCAAAAACATACTCATTTCCTTTTTTCTTTTTTTTGAGACAGGGTCTTGCTTTGTAGTTCAGGGTGGCCCTGAGCTCATTATGTAGCTCAGGCAAGCCTCGAACTCAGCAATCCTCCTGTCTCTGCCTCCCGAGTGCTGGGATGACAGGCGTGAGCCACCACGCCCGGCCTTAACAGCTTAACAATTCTTAAGATCAGTCTTTGCCAGTGAAATGTAAACTATTTACAGGTTATATTTTTGATGCTTTTGAGTAGGAGTGGAGACCATACAGGAAAAACAAATTGTAAAATGTATGCATGGTTGGAACAAAATTGAATGGACTTCTTTTCATCTCTGTATTTGTACAGCTCTGAAATATGTCTTATGCATTGCAGGAATCTTGTCTGAGGCCCTTATTAATATAAGAAAATGTATGGAATTACTTTTGATGAATTCTACATTGACTTTAAAAAGAAAACCAATGTGGACTTTCATGAAAAATACTGTAATTTAGATAGGAAACATGTACTCTTCTCTTTCTATGTCCTCTTTATCTATTTCTCAGGCTCAGAACATAATAGCTATCTATACTTTGAATATTGTTCCTTACAGGGAGGTATAAAATTTACATTAATCCCTCTAATATAAAATGATAGAGAGTAAAAATTTACTGTCTGGTTGATCACATTTCAATTTCAACCTTTTGTTATTTAAATTTGTATACATTTTGATAAACATATGATACCCATAGACTGTCAATTAGATAATTTCTATTTTATTGTAAGGAAGTTCTATAACTCAGATTCACTGCACAAATATCATGCTCCATTGAATGGGGGGGCAAATAAATTATAGATTTTTGATGATTGCCTACTCCAAGATGCATGAATAAGTGGGAAGTTTTCCCAATAAAGGGTTAAAATATTCTTTTGATACATAATCAAAACTATCTATAGACATTTACAATGTGTTTTTTTTTTTTTTGGAAGTCTCAAAATTTTTTCTTGCTCCTATTTTTCTGTCTAATTCCTGTTATTATTTGTAGAATGGAAATAAGATACAAAAATCCTCCGGGGAATGTTCCAGGAAAATAATATGTAACTGGACCATGTTTAATCCCTCTGGTGGGTGATCTTTGTTGGAATATATTTCCAACAAGTGGAAGATGAGGCTGTTATTCGTCAGGGCACAATAGTTTCTTGAGCAAGGAAAGCGAGAATGGAACTTAACAGAAGTAATTTGTACAGTACCTAATTCATCTTCTCCAAATCCCAAGATATGACCTGAAAAGTAGCCTCTACAGGAACCACTAGTACCAAGACAGAGTGGTTTTTCTTGCCATTGCTTGGTCACAGGACTTTGCTGAAGAGTTAAGAAATTCCTACAACAAAAACATACTGTAAACCTACAATGAAAGTATACTTTTGTATAAAGATAAATAATAAACAATAAAATGTTTAAAATAGAGTAATTGTGGCATGGGCCTGTCTTTTCAAAGGAAAAATAATATAGCCCATCATGTTTACTAGTGCTGTGAAATTCTCATATGTGGAGAAAGTACTTAAAGACATCTTGTTTGGAGGGGACACTAAAGTACTTGAGTATAAGAAAAGCCCTTCCCTTCATCTAGAGAATGAAACAAAAATTTAAGCTAATGTTTGAATTTTTTGAATTCCTAGCTATAGATAGAAGGTTCATTCTATTGCTCAAAGTCCTGAAAGTCTGATAAAATTAAAATTTTTAGTCTCCCAAGATAATTTCTAAAATATTTTTACAATGCATGCAAAAAAATAGGCTTCAAATTCTTCACTGTCATGGTAAATTTTCATTGAAGGTGAAGGGAAGAGGCTATCTAATATGAAATATCCATTTAAAGACTTTGCTGTTTTTTAAAATTACTTTTTTAAGTTGATCATGTGTTTTGAAGAATATCTCTTCGGGAAGTCTTCAATTAACCTTCTCTATATAGTGTAACAAAAGGAAATAGTACATATGTGTGTATCTGGTCTAAATGTCCAACGGGAAGCAGTTTGCCAATTTATCCATGGATATGTCCTTTGGTATGTCACAGTGAGACATCAAGAAACATACCCATTGCGGTCTCCAAACACGTAGCTTCCATACAGTCTTTCAGATTGGCAGCCTCTGTAAACGAATCCACCAACCAAAGGACCATTACTGAATGGCTTGAATTCTAAAAGTGATGGCTCACTTTCTGGAAAGAAACAGAGCATTAGATCCAATGAAACACATTTCCTTGAAGTAAAAATAACACTGCCCAAAATATTTTGTGAAAATAGTCTTTGTTTAAATCCTATTAACATTTAAAAGATCCCTGTGCACAGCTTAATGAAATACAAATGGTCTGCAAATGCTTGATGCTGTTATAATTGCCATGATACACCAAATTTTCAATAAAATTAGAATCTAGATATTTTGGAGATTGGTAACTTTAGAATTATATTACTTAAAAATAATTTTCAATATTTTTGTGGAAATGCTTTTACGTGTGTTTAATAAACTGAATCAGATATCTATTAAGTTATATAAAATGTTTAAAAGTTGACACTTTTTGGGGGGGCAGTTCTGGGGATTAAACTCAGGCCCTTGTGCTTATGAGGCAGGCATGGCGCCACTGAGCTACATCGCCAGCCTGAAAATTTCCTACTTTAATGAAAGTAAAAGCATAGTACATAAAAGGTCTTTAAAATTATATTCATTGTGATCCTTTGGTTCACGAGCAGGATGCCTGTGTGTTCATGCTGTATGTTGCCCTCAAACCTTGTTACAATGTCAACACATTAACTGCTTACGTGAAAAAATTATATTCATTGTTTACTTAAAAATGATCTTTAGTGGGCCGGAGGGTTAGCTCAGTGGTTCCGGCGCCTGCCTCGCAAGCATAAGGACCTGAGTTCGATCCCCGGTTACCACATATAATGCTGGGCGTGGTGGCTCACGCCTGTAATCCCAGCACT
>PVIC010044736.1:0-14922 GCA_004025085.1 Thryonomys swinderianus
TTTCTTTCTTTCTTTTTCTTTCTTTCTTTCTTTTCTTTCTTTTTCTTTCTGTCTTTTTTTAAGACAAGGTCTTGCTTTGTAGTTCAAGCTGGCTCTGAGCTTACTATCTAGCCCAGGTAAGACTTGAACTCACAGCAACCCTCGTGCCTCTGCCTCACAAGAGCTGAGATTATAGGCATGAGCTACCACACCTGGCACTGTGGTGTGTGGTGCTGATTGTTGGTGGGCATGAGTCACAATGTCTGGCATTGTGTTATGTGATTCCTGGGTATCAAACTCAGGACCTTATGCTTGCAAGGCAAACACCAGAACCACTGAGGTATGTCCAGGCCCCAAGTGAGGTATATTTCAAAGTATCAATTTTCATGTCTGTCCTTTGTTACAAGATCAGTTTTGTATATGTTATGTATAGGTTCCTAATTATGTACATAATTATATGTACATAGAAAGTACAGAGATTCAATGAAAGTATATATTTCTTTATTCTGAAACCCATAGAAAACCAAGTATTATTTATTCATGTTTCTATTAAGTTTATAGAAATATAGTCTAGTAAATTGATAATAAATGAGGAAGAAAAATATCTTTACATACTCATAAAAACAAAAACAGTACCAAAATCATTCAAATAAAATGACCATAAATTTACATATATTTCATTCATTCCTATGAAAGCAATGATTGCTTTGTGGGTCCTTGGAGTAGTGGTATTACTGCTGTGAAGAACATGAAATGGTGGTACTTCAGTACTCATTATTAATTCCCAAATGTGGAAAAAGTACCAGAATCTGTGAGTATCAAGCAAACCGTTTTCACTAGGAAAGAGAGCAAATCACAAAGCATTTGATACTAACAAATTCTAGCTTTTATGGCACATACCAAATAAATTGTCCTGGGACAAATTTTTCATATCAAAATACATAGTGTACCAAATTTGATGAATTCCAAAGCAGTAGAGTAAGGTATGATTGTTTTTCCAGTCTCAGGTAAGTCCTGGAATTCCTACTTCATTGCATTGAGTTAGTTTGAAGGTTAAGCTGGTATCAGCTCTAAAGCTCACAATCAAAAGAGTTGTTCTTCGAAGTGTCAGTAGTTGAGTGTTCTGTATGTGGTACAGACTTTACACAGTCTTCTGCAATGAAGACACAAACCCAGGCTTACAGTTTATAGCTGAGCAAGGATCAGAGTGGGGGATGTGAAGTGTTCCTTGGAGATACAGTACTTAACTGTTTCATGAGGTTTTGAGCAGTGTTTCCTTGTGGGGAGCAATTATAGTAGTCTGTGTGGGGTTTGATGACTCTCTGTGGCTTTCTCATGAAGTGTTCAATTAATAAAAGATTTATGTAACATTTCATTTATACACACTGATCTTAGGGAAGCCTCAGCATCTATTGCTCCTTAAATATTGTTAAGGTGATGAAAATTACCAAGCTCATCAAATAAACCAATGTTCTCTAATACCACTCTATGTAGAATCCGGGAAAAATTTCAAAGTCAGATTTTTTATACTGAAATTTTTATTGTATTTTTTCAATATTCAGTTTTAACGTGATTGTGGTAAGGCATAATCAAACGAATCTCCAGAGAACACTGAATCATTTGGTTATTCTAAAGTCCTGGGAAATAATACTTATAAATCTGTTTAATCACAATGATAATAGAATACTTAAAGAAAATGTAAAGTAACAGGATTGCAATGGATCTATTTACTCACAAGTTTGGAAACTTTGCCTTTTTAAAATGTTATGTTTTTCTTTATTAAAAATCATAATCAAAGTAAGAGATACTACCCCTCCATATGGAACTGGGCGACTATGAATTAACTGTGTCATTAGGCAGCTATATGTTGACGAGGTAACTATGCTTTTTGTAGAATGTGCTTGAGTAGTCATGACAGCCTCTGAACTTTGTCCCCAAGAGCCTAATGGACTCAGAAAGCCCTGCCAGAACTCTTTGCTCTCCTCTCCCTCTCTCCACTTCTCTGCTTCATGTAAATCCTGCTTGCCACATCCCAGGAAAATATGAGTCTCCTCTTGGAGGAGGGGGAACTGGGGATACAACCATGGACACAATGAGATTGTCCAAAGTTTAGCACCTAATGATAACTTTACTGGGCTAGAAAAAGATTCTTATAGCAGTAAAACAGAGTCACGGGGACAATAGGTCAAACTTGGGAGAGAGGGAAGAGAAACCTCATTATTTGTGGAAAAAAAGGCAGCCACAGTCAACCATTATATCTGGAGGACACAGCTCCATGCTGTAAGAAAACATCTTAGTCTCAAGGATGTGTGTTACCAGGGAAGCATGCAAATAGGTGGTTATCTGGGAATGAGACCTAACAGAAAGCAGAGAAAACAAGGAACAAAAACTGCATTACCTTGCCCTCAAGAAGCAGTGGTCTGGGGCTCCCTGGCACCTTCAGCCACCTGCACCTGGAGTGACTTGGTTTTCCAGAGCAACAGGCTCAGGGTGTAGTCATATGTTCCTAGTTCCATCCACAGGAAACTGGAATGGAATTAAGCTTCATAGATATAAAAAGAGGTACATAAGGAAGTGCAAACTTCTATTTGGCACTCTCAAGCCAGGCAGGAGTTACTTGCTGAGTCACTGGTATCTTTAAAAGCCTCTTTTGCTCTTATCTTCATGTTCAAAAGTTGTTTGTCCAGGGTCTTCACTATTTCCTCTTCAAAAGCAGTACAAAAATTTCCAGTACTGGGAAAATAATTTAAAAAGCAAGACAATGATAAAATATTTGTGATTCTGTCTCAAAAATAAAATATTAAAGCCATACAAAGCAGAGATTATTCTAGTGAAATGTAGATGTAGAATCTCTCATGGGAGTAAGATTACACAGAAAAAAAAAAAATTCTTTGTGTTAAGAATCCTAAACTGAGGGCCAGGGATTTAGCTCAGTTGTTCTAGCATCTGCCTGGCAAGTGCAAGGTCTCCAGTTCAATTCCTGGAACCATAAACCACAATGCTGGATGTGGCGACTCATCCCTATAATCCCAGCACTTGGGAGGCAGAGGCAGGAGAGTTGCCTTGAGTTACAGGCCAGCCTGCATTACACAGAGAGTTCAGGACCAGTTTGAATTACAAAGTGCAACCCCATCTCAAAAAAAACAGAAAGAAAGAAAGAAAGAAAAGAAATACTTAAATGAAATTATGAACCAATAGAGAAATTAATTCTAATTTTGCATTAACAGTGATGGAACACAAATCCTCAGCACTTTGAACTGAATTATATTCCCAGCCCTTTTCCCCTTTTTTGAGACAGGGTCTCACCCTGTATTTCAAGCTATCCTTGAGCTCACTATGTAACTCAGGCTAATCCTGAATTAACAGAAATCCTCCTGCCTCAGTCTCAAATTCTGGGATTACAGTGTGTACCACCATGCATGGTATCCCAACCTTTTTAAAAATTTTTTGTTTGATATAGTATTTTGCTAATTTGACTAGGCTGGGATTAAATTTGTAATCCTCTTGCCTCAGCCTCCATATTGGTATTACAAGCTTTCTGTGATTTTCACATATTTTGTGACTTCTTTTCAGACTTAGGTATTATAAACAGAAACAAGCCAAATATGATGGGAAGGTGATCAGTCCTCTGCCTAGAAAGGAGGATAGGTGAGGGCTAAAGAAAAAAAGACAGTAGAGCCTTGCATAATTTCAAAGTGCATGGAAGACCCAGAGATCAGGGCCTCAGAGTGGGCAAAGACAAAAAATACTCCAAGGTAGCCATTATTGGGTACACACAGTAATTTTAATGAGTATCAGATGATTTAGGGGCTGGGAAACCCTGTGTTGATTAAGATCTTATTCTGATGAGGATCTTAAATCAAGGATTTTATATTGATGAAGGCTGTGAGGAAATCATTCTTACAATAGTAGATAGGCCATGTCTTCAGTTTATGTACATCTGCCCTTGAGCATCAAAGTAGAATGGGACCATTGAGGCTTTAACTTGTGACCTGAGGACAAATATAGTTCATGCTTCACCCACAGGTGGGCAAGGTGACATTGGGCCTTAGACAGCTATACTCATACTTAAATTGTAAAATAACCCCCCAATTTGTATAGAATGACTTCTGACAAAATATACTTTTCTTCAAACTCTGTTCTCCAAAATTTTTTCACTGAATTATTTTATATTCTAGAACAACTGAAATACCGCTTTAGGAAAAATACATGTTTTCTTCCTTAAAAAAGAAAAAAACACCAAAAGATGCTCTTAACTTCGATTAATAGTTATATTTTTCTGTTACTGTAATTTCTCTTGTAGTCTCAACCACCCAACTAATTACAAGTTTTATTTATTCATTTTGTGTGTGTGTGTGGAACTGGGAATTAATCTCTGGCCCTTGTGCTTCCAAGGTAGGTGTGGTACCACTTAAACTAAATCCCTGGCCCAATTACAATTTTTGACCAAAATAAAAACTGTAGTTCCATAGAGAATTTAGGAGGTATTAAAAAAATGTCTGTCATATATAAGCAGCTTAGCAGATGAGCAGAACTTGAATAAGCGAAGTATAATTTCTACAGCCACAGTATCTCTAACAAAAAAAGGAAAAGGTGAGATGTAGGGGCTAGTAAGGAAGGGAAAGAAAAAAATATAACCCTGGTTTACAGTCCATCAGGTGAACCTCATGGTAGTAACTTTATTTGCCTCTACTGAATAACTGCATTGAGGTGTAAAAATAGGCCCTCCAAATATGTTAAAATACAATTTTCAATAAGGGAAAATCATGGCTGTCATGGAAATACCAAATAACCAGTTTTCAAAAAATTTATTCTACTTCTAATGTGGGAAACTGAGAGCTCCAAAAATTGGCTCCAAGAATCTTAGGGAAGATGAGATAGATAGATGATAGATGATAGATAGATGATAGATAGATAGATAGATAGATAGATAGATAGATAGATAGATAGATAGATAGATGATAGATAGGTGATAGATAAATAGAGATAGATTGATAGATTGATAGATGATAGATAGATAGATAGATAGATAGATAGATAGATAGATAGATAGATAGATAGATAGATAGATGATGGTTAGATAGGTAGGTGGATAGATGGATAGAGAGATGCAACTCAATAAAGAGATTATAATAAGATTGTTAGGCTAGATATGAATTATATAAAATTCTTACAGGGTAATAAGCCATTAAAGGTTATCTGCCTTACTGGAAAGAGACACTATACTTTGCTTCTCCACTGAGAAAAGTTAACCCCTTCCTTTAGAGACTTGTTAAGTAGCCCAAGCAATAGATTTGCGATGCACTCAAATACCATGAATTTATTTGATTGATTTCTCTTTAAAATCTTTTGATTTCCAAGTTGCATTTTATTAAGGAATTGAAATGAAAATAGCCCCATTTAATCTAAATTGCTACCAAAACACTGTTTAAATCCATTTTAGAGACATAATTTTTTATCATCAATAGATTAATAAATATTTACCTTATACTTACTATAGGAGACAGGGGAAAAGGGCACAGCCAGAACCCTTGTGGCCCATAGCAAAAGGGTTAACAAACAACAAAATTGGTGAGAAAGGAAGGCTGAACCCGTCTTGACTCTTGGTATTCTGAGCAGCAGCAGAAGGCAGCCCAATACCCTGAGCTCACCTCACCCTTATTTGTACCAAGGCTTCACTCTAGTGTGCATAAGAGAGGGTGGTTATCCACAATAATCCCTATAGTTGAAGATCCCTAGGGCAAGGCAGACATCCTTAAATCTGAGTAAGTAAATCCAACTAAGTAAGTTTTAAGACCAATAATCCTAGTGCAGTAATCTTTGTAGTTTAAAATCCCACAGGGTGGGGCAGATGTCCCCAATAATCCCAGTAGTTGATCCCAGAGGGCAGGGTGGACATTCCCTAAATCTGAGTAAGTGGAATAAGTAAGGCCAAACAAGTAAATTGCCCACAGTTCCCAACAATTTACCATGCTAATATTAGCTTAACATCCTTATATTAATGCTTATATTATCTTAATTTTCATTATAAAACACTATCATTTATCTTATGCAAAATAGGAAATAAAGGCTGTTTCTTTTCTAAGGAGTCACAACTGAAAGATGTGGATAAAGTCTGCATCATTTCTTCTGTTTTAAAATTCCATTTTCATTGAACTTAAAGTGTTTATGGGTAATTGCTTAGATTTGGTAGTGTGTAACCACCATTCTCATATACTCAATGCAAATATAGTCTCCTCTAAGCCCTCCAACTACTCTTTTTTTGTAAAATATTTGAGGAGCAATTTCTTAGCAAAGTTATGTCTAATTTCATACTCTTCAAATTTGGGATGAATGGGTATACCAGCTGATAGGAAATATCCAGTATCCACAGGATACTCAGTTTTGAATATGTTTTGAATTAATCAGTGAGGGTTTCATGGCTTGAGTCTATGAAGGACTGATACTATTTTCTTTTACTTTTTCAACATGATTTGACAAACCTGGATTCCAGATTATTTTAGGAGTATTTCTAAACTTTTTTGATCCATTGTATTAGTAACAGGTCAGAAAAAATAGATTGTGTCACTCCAGCTCTGTAGAGTACAAGTGTTTTTTTGGTTTTTTTTTTTTTTTTTTTCCTAGTTTTTTGAGACAGAGTCTCGCTTTGCAGGTCAGGCTGGTCCTGAACTCACTATGTACCCAGGATATCCTTAAACTACCAGCAATCCTGCCTCTGCCTCCTGAGTGCTGGGATTACAGGCATGAGCCACCATGCCCAGCACCGTGGTGCTTGGTACTGGGGATCAAACTTGACACTTTGCACTTGCCAGGCAGATGTCAGAACTACTGAGCTAACTCCCTGGGTCTGTACAGTTTAAGTGAATATGCCCGGCCCTAAAACTCAAGCCAGCTTCTTACTCACCACCTCCTTTAGAGTCCATGCAAAATGTGCCTATCCAGTGAGCAAAGTACTAACTGTTGTCTATGTCCTGCCTTTTAGGGTACAGTAGAACACTTGACATCAAATACATGCCAAGCACGTGTTTCTGAAGAGCAACTTTCTCCCCAGTTCTGCTTTGATTACAATAAGTTCGGCCAAAGAAGCTATCTCTTTGAAATGTGTTTTAATTCACAACTGTTTGACAGTTGTTGCCCATAACTGCAAATTATTGATAGACTCATGGTACAGCACATTTATGGGTTGTGTTTAAAGTCTGTGGAGATTGGAAGGACCCTATAATTCCTGGAAAGATGAAAAGAAAACATCTCTCTATGGAGTAATATCTAATTTGGATTGAATAATTAACTCATCACCTTTCATTTTGTGGAAGATTTATGAAATGTGGGATTTGAGGCCAGTCAAAAATTAAATATCCTGTAGGCTGGGATTTAGCTCAATGGTTCCAGCATCTGCCTCAGAAGGTCAAGGCCCCAAATTCAATCTCCGGTAAACACATACCCCAATGCCATAATCCTAGCAATCAGCACCACACATCACAGTGCCAGCTGTGGTGGTTTATACCTGTAATCCCAGCATTTAGGAGGCAGAAGCAGGAGGATTGCTGAGTTCCAGGCTTGCCTGGGCTACGTAGTGAGCTCAGGGCCAGCCTGAACTACAAAGTAAGATCTGTTAAAAAAAAAAAAAGAAAAAAAAAAGAAAGTACCCCTTACAAACATAGTAACATCATACAAAATGGGCATATTAATTTCGCACACTTTCTAGACCTTTAGCGAATTTGTTCTTGAAAGTGTTTAAAGAAGGATAATTTGGACAGCCTACATGTTATACTCTAGAGTCCTATTTAATATATACCAGTTTTACTCATAGTATGAATTGATATACAAATTCAAGTTTCAATGAAGAGATGCTTTTTAGTTTTCCTACCCCTATCTCAAGCATTTTTATATTAACATTTTTTATTTACTTTTGGCCAACTAAAAGGGCATACTGAATGAAGAGTTGTCATCGTTACATCCTTGGTTGTACTTTGATGGTTTCTTATTAACCCCTTGGAATCTTTGACTGGGATACAACTTCTTGGTTCAAAAGATAAAAATTTATATCCCCTTATGACCTTCCAGCAACAGCAGAATGTGATTTTGTAAGACATTAGCATAATGGAACCTTTTCAAGAATATGATAAATTGAGCCCGTCTCAGAAATCAGAACACACACTGTAATTTATTGCTTTCATTGCCATGTGGAGGACCCCATTCATATCCCATGTTTTTAACTCTGATGAGAAGCTGCCTTTCACAAGTTTGCAAGATTCACTGTGAAAATATTTCTTGCTAATGAAACTAGCCATACAGTACTTTGAGGCAAGAGTCAAGAATGCATGGCATAATTACTTCTCATGAACACATTTAATTACTTTATTGTTCTAAAGGTTCTTTGATGTAAATTGGAATTGATTGTAATTCCATAGTATGTTGGGGCCAGGGAGGAGCTACCTCTCTGAAGATTTAAAGCATGAACAGGTAACACTGTGTGTAGTTCATTTTGTCTATATACAATTTGAAATTTTTTTCATAACTGAATGGTAATGGCATAGTTTTTTTTTTCAATTCAACAAATTTTTGAATATATCACCAGAAAACACTTCCACATGAATTAATGGTTGATCATTACTTAAGAAAGTTTTAGGACCGGGGATTTAGCTCAGTGGTTCCAGCATCTGCCTGGCAAGTGAAAACACCCAAGTTCAATCCCTGGTAACCACATACCACTATGCTTGGTGTGGTGGCTCATGCCTGTAGTCTCAACATTCAGGAGGCAGAGGCAAGAGGATTGCTGTGAGTTCAAGGTTGGCCTGGCATGCATAGTGAGCTCAGGGCCAGCCTGAACTAAAGCGAGACTCTATTTCAATAAAAAAAAAAAAGACATTCTAAAGAAGTAAAAGTACAATGTATATTTTACATGGGGCAGATTTGACTAGTAATTAAAGAAATATTGAATTCAATTAGCATTTTTTTGTTCTGGCCACTGGAGGAGGACTTTAGGCACTGTGCTTTCACTGTATCCTAGCATCTTACTTTAGTGTCTGGACTCCAGTTTTCACTTTTAGTACAAACAGGTAACCATCCTTAATATTGTGTATGGGGAATCACATTTCCATGAAAGGACGAGTGACTTGCACCTCTGGGAAATGACTTGGATTCACGCTTCCAATAATGCAATGTCATGTCCTATTGTATGTGCTAATGTCTGTATGCATATTCTTTTTTTATTTTTATTTTTTATTTATATATAATACAAGTAGATATTCAAAAAGAAAATATGAAGTCATTCTTCTTACTTCTATAAAAATAATTTCATAACAAAAGAATAAGAGTATAACCATGGTAAATATACAGTACTGTGTATCACGATCTTAAAAAAATGGGCAAAATATTATTCAGAATACAAGTCATAGGGACATGGATTTAGCTCAGTGGTATCATGCCCCCACCTTGCAAGCACAAGAGCCTGAGTTCAATCCCTAGTACTGCCAAAAAGAAAAATACAAGTCATAAGCAAAAATAGATTTTCTCTTACAGAGAAAGAACTATTCTATTTTTTTCATCTTTTCTTTTTGCATTCTTTTGAAATAGGATCTCAATATATACCTCAGGCTGGCCTTGAACTATGTATGCCAGGCTGGTTTAACCTCCCAGCAAACCTCCTGTCTCAGCCTCCCTAATGCTAGGATTACAAGCATGTACCACCACACCTAACTAGAAGAAACTATTCTGAATATCTAGATCAAACCCAGTTTATAAATTTGTGGTAGTTTCCAGGTTGTAGTAATTTTTTTCTCCTGCTTTTATGTAATTTACCTTCTTTTTAAAATTTCTTTTGCGGCTGCTAAAATTTGAAAGTAGAAATCTATTTAGAAATATCCAAAGGATACATCATTATTTTTATTAATATTTGTAGTGCTGGGGCTTGAACCTGGACACACACACACACACACACACACACACACACACACACACACGGTTCTATCACTGAGGTACACCTTCCTAGCTCTTCAGAGGATATGTTATAAATAAATTTGTGTGGATTTCAGACTGGTAAATTAAATAGACACTTGTGGGGGCAAAAGCTCCAGCAAATTCAGTTCCCCTTTATTTCCACCTATGAAGAATTCTTTGTTGAAACTAGATGAAATGTCATTTTCTAAATTGTATATTACTTTAGAGAATTTCCTGATGTCATTGGCAACCACTGAGTTTCAAGATCATTGCTACCTGTGGAGCAATACATAAGTATGTTTTTTGTACTATCAAATAAAAATGTTCATAATGATAAAAATTTTTCTAATGAAGTATTTAAAGTTTAGAGCAGGGGCTATTACAATAGCTTTTCCTGTTGTGTGAAGTAGCTCACATTAGGATGAGGAAATAATTGAAGCTGGACCTATTGCATACTGAGTATAACTTCCAAACATTTTTTTTAACCTAATCATGCCTGCAAATGTGAAATTTATTCTAACATACTTCAACCACATCTTTATCACAACTATTATAATTTACTTATCTTCATAAAATGACTTCATTTTTACTTGAACTCATACTTGTTCAGTTTCTTTATCTGGCATCTTATTATGTCAATTACACAGCTTTTTGATTAAAGCAATGTATTTCTTATAAACTGTGGGCTTTTGCAGTTATGCATTACATCTTGAAAGTATGATGCTACTGATTTACAGTAGAGTTCTTTATAATTCTACATAATGTTGAAAATCTCAACAAAATCTGAGATTGATTATATTTTCTTCTATTTATTTTTATTTTATTTTTTTTTTTTTTTTGAGACAGGGACTCACTTTGCAGTTCAGGCTGGCCCTTAACTAACTATGTAGCCCAGGCAAGCCTTGAACTCATACCAATCCTCGTGCCCTCTGCTTCCTGATTGCTGGGATTACAGGTGTGAGCTTCCATGCCCAGTGAGATTGGTTATATTTTCTGACATAAATGATTTAAAATACTAATGATGATGATGTCATCAATTTTACATGCACAAGGAATGGAATTTAACAAAATTATAGCAAAACCGTAAAATAGATTTAAATAATTTGTTAAGTTTTAATACTCTTTACCATACATTTTGTGGTTTAAACTTTAACATTGAAAGGAAGTCAACTCACAAAATTATCTGCTTTACAGTAAAGCCATTAAAGCATATAAGGGAGATGGATGTTAGTTTAGTTCTTCAAAATATATATGGTCTAATTCCACCACAGTATTAAAAAGTCATTCTAAAGTTTAACCTTTTTAATAGTTTGTGAGTGAAAACTCTCATTATATATGAGAAAGAAGTCTCAATGTGTGATTCATTGCATGAGACTTTGGTAAAGAAATTGTAGTTATGAGTATCGATTCTGTTTTGAACTCTTTATTTTTGGTGGATTCATCATAGTGCTTCAGTATTTGCTATCCACTGGTATTTGGACACAGCCTCATATTGACCTTCAAGGATATGATTCCTTCTCTGTGAATAAAGAGATAGATTGTTGGTATAATTTTCAAATACATTACTTTTTCCATGAATGTGCTGTTTCTGCTTCCTCCAATTAATATTCCTACATTTGTTGACATAGTGGGATCTGCTTCACTTCAGATACCTATTGCTAGCCTAATTTTTTAATAGAAACAAGTTAATTACTTCAAATCAGTGGGTAGCCATGAGACATACAGCAATTATTCATTAATGCTTCTGAAATTTTTCCAAATCATTAAAATCATTAAAAGTTAAAACTTTACTGCTGATCCACAAGTGCCACAGAGATGGAAAGGAAAGAATGGAACTATAAAACCTTTGAAGATCTGTTCTGTAGGAACATTTATATTTCTAGAGGTCTTTTGTAAAGTATTCAGAAATATTTATTGAAAGAAAGAATTGATCATTTATGTATATCTATTATTCCTAACTCAGGAATTGATGAAAGTAAATGTACTTCCAATACTTCAATGCTTTTGCATTATTATTTAGTTTTCCCTCTGGCTTTTTTTTTTTTCTTAAAGCAAAGTCTCATTTTGTAGTTCAGGCTGGCCTTGAGTTTATTATGTAGTCCAGGCAAGCCTCAAACTCAGCAGTCTTCCTGCTTCTGCCTCCAGAATACTGGGATTATAGGTGTGAGCCACCACAACCGCATTGTGGTATGTGGTACTGATTGCTGGAGGGTGTGAGCCACCACACCTGATACTGTTGTATGTGGTCTCCAGCATTTCTTCTGACTTTTGATTTGCTCAGAACTGCATAGAGGCCTCCATCTGACTCCCAAAAATAAATTGCACTGGCTTGATAAGCAGAGTTCTAATCTTCTGATAAAGAAGGTGATCTAGATTGGGAGGCTATTTTGCAAATGCAAATCTTTGTTGCTATTGTTGTTTAGGTGCCAGGAATGGAAACCAGGACCACCTTGCACTTACCAGGCAGGGGTGGAGCCACAGAGATACACCCCCAGTCTGCCAATGCAAATTTTATTGTAAATTTTTGTTTGCTTGCTTTTTGTGAAACTGGGAACTGAACTCCAGGCCTCATGCATATTGGTTGTTGTGGCTTGTGTTTACTTATCTCCCAAAGCCTCTGGCAATTGAGGTGGGGCTATTTTGGAGAAGATTAGTAAAGTCTATATTTCTAAACTGTGTGATTGATTCAAAATGCAATGCTAAACCCAAGGCCACTAGGATTAAAGCCATGAGCACTACCCACCCAACATAGTTTGAATAAGATAAAAGGAGCAGAAAAAAAAAAAAAACTCTCAAAGTTTTTTTGTTGGTTTTGCTTTTTGCTGTCCACCATGAACTTTTTCTCGTCTGAGATACCCCTCTGCTGTGTCCCACTCTGCCTTGGAACCAGCCGGTTATGCACTGAAACCTCTAAGAACTGTAAGCCAAGTAAACCTTTCCTCTTTTAATTTTGGGTGTTAAGTTATTTTGTCTCAGCAAGGATAGAAGAGTAACATGCTGGGCAAGGGCTGTACCAATGAATTACATTCCCAGGCTTTATAGTAAATTTCTTACACTAATATGTACTGTAACAAATCTTTGTTTTTAATATTTGTGAGACTAGTTTATTTGTGGGAGGGGGTAGTTCTTATGAGATTAGTAAAATAAACAAATTGAAACTCACATAGGGAAATCTTGGTTTATTTTATATTGTTTTTAGATCTAGTCCTCCAGGATTAGGTTCTTCCCTTCATGGGCTCTTTCTATGCTAATCTGGGTTGAAGGGTTTGAGACAACTAAGCTCCCGCAAAACTGAACATGTGCTGTAGTTGAAAGCTGGGTGGAGCCCAGCTCTGCTCTGTGTGACTGTCGGTACTCAGCCATGCTGGGCCTCTACTTCATCATCCTTAAAAGGACATAAGTGAAAGGATACTGTGAGAATTTAAAAAAATAAAATAAAATAAAGTAGAAGCAGCTTAGGAACAGAGAAAATAAAGATGAGTTGGGAAATAAAATCTGGAGGTCTATGTACTAGTGTAATATGTTGCTAATGCTCCTCCGTGGCCTGGGATTTTTTGACAAAACTCTACTTTGCTAAGAGATGACATTGCATTTGCAGTGAAAATCATTTTTGCTGAATATCAGATGTGTAATTTATATACTCTACTAATTATCACCCTTCTCCCCCATACAGAGAAGCAAACTCAGATCTTCCACTTGCCAGACAGTAGTGGCGCTACTGATCTAAATCCCCTCCCCTGCCGTACTAATTATTCTCTTTTATGTTAAATGTTAAAAACAAACATTTCTGGGCTGGAGATTTAGCTCAAGTGGTACCGTGCCAATCTTAGATTCACAAGGGCTTGAATTCGATCCCTGGTACCGCAAAAACAAAAAAGCAAAAAAACAAGCATTTCTTCTGGGTATGGTAGCACATGCCTGTCATCCCTGCACTCCGGAGGTTGAGGTAGGAGGATTACCATGAGTTGGAGCTGAGCCTGGACTACATAATGAGTTTGAGGCCAAGCTATATATGGTGGCCCTGTTTCAAAAAACAAACAAAACAAAACACAGATGAGCATTTCACTCTTTACTGTATGTTCTCAGTATGTGAAGAGTTTTCTGTTTGTGACTGTATATTTGTATTTGTCATATTGTATATGGAATGTCTGCAGTCAAGGGCAGTGCTGGTGTTTGACTAAACTCTTCCTTACAGCCATCCACAGTGATAATGGTATCTTCAGAGATTCCATGAGTTGGAGGAGGCCAGTGTGAATGACATGTGTGGCCAGCTCTTAGTGTCAACCTCTGGTCCTGTTCTACCTGTCTTGCTGCTCACACATCCAGTTTCCAGCACTCATTCCTCCTAGTGTCTCTGGACACTATAGGGAATTCCAGAGTGTACACCTTAGAAAGGACAGGAACAGGGCCTCCATGTTACCACCCAAATGCCGTTCTCATCCATGTAATGGTACAGCTCAGACATGAATATGAAAATTTTAATTTTTCTTCCTGTGCATACTATTTTGTTGTTTCTCAGAATAACCTCAAACAAGGTTATGTTCTTGTTCAGAGCTAATAATGGAAGAGTAGTCAATAGCATGGGCTTTAGGACCACAACTGTTGGGTCTTGGTATGGTAAAGCAGCTTCCTGCGAGGTCAGTGAACTCTGAGAATCTTTGTTCCTTATCTATAAAATGGGACTAGCAAAGTCTTTCTGAAGTTTTATGATATGTGAATATGTACAAGCCATGTGTAAACATATGAAAGTTGGGACACTTGCCTTTATTCATAACGAGATGAGGAGACTGACAAGAGTGCACCCTTTCCTCATCCAGGTTTCTCCATAATACATGGTGCCTCCCAGTGTGGACAGTATGTTGTGTGGGACCCTGAGCTTTGGGTAGGGACAAAAGGGGCCCTAGATCTGGGATGGGACCACTTTTTTCCCCTACCAGCTGGTGTTTGCTAATACCTTGGAGGGAGAGCTAATATAGTACAACTCCCATTTTTACTGAATATTTG
>PVIC010044737.1:0-14884 GCA_004025085.1 Thryonomys swinderianus
CCTCCCCTCCCCTCCCCTCCCCGAGACAGGGTCTCCTTTTGTATTTCAGGCTGGCCCCAAGCTCACTATGTAGCCCAGGCAAGCCTTAAACTCACAGCAATCCTCCTGCCTCGGCTGAAGGATTACAGGCTTGAGCCACCACACCTGGTGGGGTTTTTAAGCATTGTGGTATGTGGTACTGATTGCTGGTGGGCGTGAGCCATCACACCTGATATTGTTGTATGTGGTTACCTGAGAGGAAATTCAGGACCTTGCGCTTGCCAGGCAGGTGCTGGAACCACTGAGCTAAATCTCCATCCCTGTCACCTTTATTTTTATCCTTTCATAAAACAACTTGATCATTTTGTTGATTTTTTTCTATTGTTTTTCTACTATGTGCTTATTTTGCTCTAAGTTTTATTATATCCTTGTAATTTGGGGCTTTTTTTGTTCTTTTTCTAGTTCCCTGAGATGTGAAGTTGCGATGCTTATTTGAGTTCTTTTTTTAAATGTAGGCATTTGTCACTCAGACTTCCGTCTTAGTCTTGGCTTTGCTGTGTGTTCTGTCAGTTCTGGTGTGCTGTTTTTTCATTTGTCTCAGTTATTTTCTGACACATTGATTCACTGCTTGTTGAAGTATGTAGTTTTATTTCCACATATTTGTGAGTTTTTTCAGGTTTCCCTCTGTTACTGGCTCCTAGTGTCTTTCCATTGTACTTGGGGAAAAAAACCTGTGGTGTGATTATAATGTTGCTAAATTTGTTCAGACTTGTTTTGTGAACTAACAGACAATCAGTCCTGGGCCAGGGACGTAATTCAGTGGCACAGTGCCTGCCTGGCAAGTGTGAGGTCTTGAGTTCAATCCCCAGTAGCCAAAAGAAAAAAATTAAATGAACAGATAATCATTCCTGGAAAATGTTTATGTTCTCTGGAGAGGAATGTGTTATACAGCTCTTGGGGAGGAATGTTCTATGTTTGTGTGTTCTATTCATTATTGAAAGTGGGATTTTGAAGCCCTCTACTTTTGCTGCCTGTTTCTCCTTCATTTCTGTCAGTGCTTGACTTCTATATTTAGGTATTGTGGTGTTAAGAGCATTTATATTTATAATTATTTCATCTTTTCTTATTATTTGTGTGTTCTGACAGCTTTTGATTCAAAGTATATATGGCTGATAGTATAAACACTAATGTGCTCTTTTGGTTACTATTTGCATAAAATATTTTTCCATCCCTTCACTTTAAAGATAAAGTTAGTATCTTGTAAATAGTATATAATTGGATTTAAAGAAATATATATAGTAACTTTATATCTTTTTTTTTTTTTGATTTTTGATACAGGGTCTCGCTTTGTAGTTCAGGCTGGCCCTGAGCTCACTATGGTGCCCAGGCAAGCAGCCGCGAACTCAGCAATCCTCCTGTCCCTGCCTCCCGAGTGCTGGGATGACAGGCGTGAGCCACCACGTCCGGCATTGTGGTATGCGGTGTTGATTATTGGTGGGCGTGTCTCCATGCCCAGCATTCTATGTGGTTACCGGGGATTGAACTCAGGACCTTGTGCTTGCGAAGCAGGCACCGGAACCACTGAGCTAACCCTCCGGCCCAACTTTATATCTTTTGATGAAGGAGTTTAACCTATTTACATTTTTTTGTTGTTGTTGAGACAGGGTCTCACTTTGTAGTTCAGGCTGGCCCTGAGCTCACTATGTAGCCCAGGCAAGTCTCGAACTCAGCAATCCTTCTGTCTCTGCCTCCTGAGTGCTGGGATTCCAGGTGTGAGGCATCATGCCTAGCACTGTGGTATGTGGCATAGATTGCTGGTAGGTGTGAGCCATCACCCCCAGTATTAACCATTTACATTTAAAGTGATTATTGATAGTGAAGAACATACTACGACTTGTGTTTTCTGCTTTGTAGTTCTTTTCTTTGTGTCTTTATTTTGTAATAGTTGACTTTTTTAGTGATGGATTTTCATTTTTTTTTCTCTAGTATCTCTTCTATAGGTATTTTCATTGTCACTACCATGAGGGTTACATAAAACAACTTTTATTATAAATAACAAAACCAAAAATCATAAGTAGGACTATATTAGACCAAAAAGTTTCTGCACAGCAAGGGGAATGACAGAATGAAGTGGCAGTTTATGGCAGAAAGTATTTTCAAACCATGTCCCTGAGAAGGAGTAGAGACCAAAATAAAGAATTTTTACATTTTAATATAAAAACCCCCAACCTGGTTAAAAAAAAAGAAGGAAGTGACTTGAATGAACATTTCTCCAAAGAAGACATACAAATGGCTAACAAATGAGAAAGGGACTCAGTATCACTTAACATTAGGCAAGCAAATGAGAACCATAATGGCATATCACCTATTAGGATGGTTAATATTTAAAAATGTAAAAAATACTGAAGAAGACATGGAGAAAGTGGAACCCTTATGTACTGTTAGTGGGAATGTAAAAGTGATATAGACACTATGATAAACAGTATGTTGATTTCTCAAAACATTAAAATTACAATAATTCCATTTTTGGTTAGGAAACCAGATTTTTGAAGAGTTGTCATATTCATTGTAGCATTATTCACAATAGCCAAGATAAGAGAAACAACCTAAATGTTCATTAGTGAATGAGTGGATAAAGAAAATGTGATATATACAGGCGGTAGAATATTAGTCTTTAAAAAAAGTATTGCCAGGACCAAAGATTTAGTTCAGTGGTTCAGCACTTGTACCTGGCAAGTGCAGGGCCCTGGTTCAATCCCCAGTAACCACATACAATACTGGGTGTGGTGACTCACTCCCACCAGCAATCAGTACCACATACCACAATCCACAATGGTTTAGATTATATCTGTAATCCCAGTACTCAGGAGGCAGAGGCAGGAGCATTGCTGAGTTCCAGGCTTGCCTGGGCTACTTGGTGAGCTCAGGGCCAGCCTCAACTACAAAGCAAGATCCTGTCTCAAAAAAAAAAAAAAAAAGTATTGCTATATACCGTAGCATTAGTAAACCTGGAGGACATTGTGCTAAGTGAAATAAGACAAAGACAAATATAGAATGACTTCATTCTTTGAGGTCCTTAAAGTTGTCAAATTTACTGAAACATAGTAGAATTGTGTCTACCAAGAACTTTGGGAAGAGCAAATTGGGAATTGCTGTTCAACAGATACAAAGTTCCAGTCATGCAAGATGAGTAAGTTTGAGAGAATGGTGGTACAACATTGTGCCTATAGTTAATAATGTTGTATTATGCACTTCAAAAGTTGTTGAGGGCGGCTCTTATGTGGAGTTATTTTACTATAATATATATGTTTCTTTTAACTAAGAACAGAATAAGTTGGGTTCTGCGGTCCATACCTCTTATTTCCAGCTGAGGCAGGAGGTTTAAACGTTGGACCCCATCTTAGCAGCTTAGTGAGACCTTGTCTCAAAATAAAAAATACAAAAGATTTGGGAATGTAGCTCTGTGGCAGAGCTCCTCTAGGTTTAATTCCTAGTGCAAAAATAAAACAAGGAAAAGCAAAAATCAAAGACACCAAGTAAGAATAATAATGACAGTGTGATAAAAAATATGTATTTTCTTCCATTAAAACAATCTACTGAATACCATCAAGTTTTGCAGAACTGGAATCTAGTAAAAGCTTTCTAAAAAATAGGAAAAAATTAATAAAATAAGGCACTATTGCATTGCATTCAGAATGTTTTATATTGCTTGCCTGTCATCCTCCATATCAGGTTAACCGTGCTTTTGAAGACAGAAGCCCACTCATACTGCTGTTACCAGTTGTTAGTTCCAGAAGGCTCAATGCAGATTTCTTTCTAAAAAACTTGTAGGTTAGTGTTTCAGCTTGTCTGAAGTCTCCCAGAAGGATTAGTGCAGGAGATTCTTTTTGTTTTGGCTAACTTGGAGTTTTCCCATGGCAAAGGTGACTTCTGCAGTAGCACTTGTCAAAAGCATTTAAAGGCCAACGTGTATGGTGTAGCAACCTAGATCTAGGGATAATAATTAGCACAAACCTTTGGAAGAGAAGCCTAAGAAAATACTTGTCTTTGTGGCTGACTTATTTAATAGTATGTCCTCAAAATTCATTCATGTATTATACTGTCAGAATTACTTTCCTTTTTAAAACTTTACAGTATTCCATTCTATATGAGTAATACATTTTTTATCTATTCTATGAATGCATACTTGAGTTGTTTCTGACTTTTGACTGTCATGAATATTGCTGTTGTGAACCTGATTGTATAGACATCTCTTTGAGATTCTGCTTTCTTTTTGGTGTATACCCAGAGGTAGAATTGCTAAGTTAGTCATTCTCTCTTCAAATTTTTGAGAAAGCTCTGTACTGTTTTCTATAGAGGCCACAGTTTGTTTATGAAAAGATGGTTCTTTCCTCATTTTTTGACCTCTTTAAAAAAGATTCACTTTACTGTAAGTGTTAGTATATATACCTGGACAAGTGTTAGTATATATATTTGGACTGTCCTATGGATTCACTTTCTAAATTACACATGTAAGAGAGCGTATTATCCTGACTTATGTTACTCTAGTAAAGCACCAGAAGCTAGCTACTTTATAAAGAAAAGAGGCTTATTCAGGTCTGAATTTTGGAAGTTCTAAGTCCAAACAGCCTGGTGCTACTCTGGTGAGGGACTCCTGGTTGTATTACTGCATGGTGAATGGCATCATAGTGGCAGTAGCACATGTAATAATGACCACAGATTGAGATAGGAAGCCATAGCACAAAAAAGGGGCTTTTTAAAATATGAATTGCTGTTAAGATAACTAATTCAGAGCCTTCCAGAAATGGTCTTAAGCAGGAAATAGGGAGAGTATCTAATCCTAGCACCTTGATAGGCTGAAACAGGAGGACTGCAAATTTGAGCCCCTCTTAGCTACATAGTGAGATCCTGTCTCAAAATTAAAAGATGAAAAATAGGGTAGCAACATAGCTCAATCCCCAGGACCACCACAAGCAAACTAGACTAAAAAACTCCCATAACCTGAAATGTAGTTCAAAGCCAAGGCCCTGGGTTCAGTTTCTAGAACTAAATAAGAAAAAAAATAAAGGCAACAAAGAATGTGGAGAGATCATATATACCTTTCACCCGGTTTCTTCCAGTGATAACAAGAATGCCTTTGCATCCTGTTGTCTTGCTTGATCTTCACTGATAGCACACTGACAGAGGTTTAGGGATGCTTCATTGGTTTTTATAAGAGTGAAGGTCTACGCTTCTCACTTAGCCTCTGTTAGTGTGAATGTAGGTTAGACTGTAGTTTTTCGTGTGTTAGTTTGTTGCAGTAAAACAATTATGATCTAAAAATTTTATGTTTGGCTCATCTATACTTCTAACTTTTTTTACCTAACAAAGCAAGTTTTTGGTAGTCTTTGGTCTGTGCCTATTGTTCCTGGGTTGCTGGCCTCTTCAGCTCTGTAATTGGATATAGGAGAAAAAAAGAAAACCCAGAAATTTAACCACCATGTCATCCTCAAATTCCAAGGTCCTCAGCCAGTTTGCCTTCTCTACATCTTTTAAATTTTACATAAGAAGAATGTTTTATATACAGTGTTGGGGAGGTTTAATTTTACTTAACAGGAGAATTAGGGAAAAGTATATTTACTCATCATCTGGAAGAAGGCATCATAATTGGAATATTTTATATGAAATAAAATGTGCTGTGCCATCAAGTAGAATACCAAATTGTAATGCCTTTATAGGTAAAATATAGAAGCTTCAAGTAAATTTTTTATATTTATGGTAGCTTTAGACACTCATTTTGTATACTAGCAAAAGATACCAACTAGCTCTTTTTTCCTATTCATAGGAATAAAGTCAACCTTTATACTAGAGAGTTTATGAATTTGAATGGTTCAAATGAAGTAGAATGAATTTTTCTTTTGTATAGTCGAGGGTAGGCTATTTACATTGTACCTTGAGGTTATCCAAAGACACTTGTGCTGGCTGAGCAGTTGAACTGTCAGATGGATGACTTGTACCATTTTCATATAGGAAGAGTAATATGATAGTGGTCATGGTAGTCATGGAACATAGATGTCAGGAACTGGATTTTAAGGACGAGAAACAGAAGTTGCACTTAACATTTTGCTCATATATCATGAAACTAAACATAGTCATATAATCATAGCTAGAAAAGAAATGGGAAATGTCTCCAATTTGGTAGCTTTATGGTCAGCCAAGATTTGGGGAAGGGACTTCTGTTCTAAAAAGAAGAAGGTGAGAATACTTACTGGGGAGCAATCATAGTCTTTGTTGTAATACAGTAAAAATGGGTCTGTGCCTATTGTTCTTGGGTTTAGGAGAACTCTTTTGAGTGGTCTTAGTTATCATGAGCCTTTTTGTTCTGTAATTGACTATCATTTTCTTGCTGGGTTTTTTTTTTTTTTTTTGAGACAGTGTCTTGTTTTGTAGTTCAGGCTGGTCCTGAGCTCACTATGTAACTTAGGCAAGCCTTGAACTCAGCAATCCTCTTGCGTCTGCCTCTTGATTTCTGGGATTACAGGCTTGAGCTACCGAGCTCAGCATTTGTGGTAGTGGTACAGATTGCCAGTGGGCATGAGCCACCATGCCCAGTATTGTTGTATGTGGTTACTGGATTGAACTAGGGACCTTGTACTTGCTAGGCAGGTGCTGGAATCACTGAGCTAACTCTCTAGCCTCTCTTGCTGTATTTTTTTTTTCATATATTTATTGGTATATTTTATATACGACTCACCATCACAGACAACATTGGGGAATCTGTACCAGTATGTGACACAAGTTAATTCTCATATTTACTCACATCCCTACTCACCCATAACCCCCCACCCCTTATATACATGCTCTTTCATTTTCTTTCTGAAGCATATTTATTTTTTCCCCTCATTATGTTCCCACACAAAATTCCCTTTGAAAATTTCCTTACAAAAACTATGATACATTCTAGAACTCATTTACATCTGCAGGTTCTCATCCTCTCTGTATTTTTGACTTGTTTCATTTATGAATGAATGACATGATCGTCATGGTCATATGTTAGTCTGGATAGAAAGCTCATTAGTATAATGTAAAGCTGTTAAAGTAAGAACCATTTATGTCTTTTTTTTGGTTTACAGAGTCCACGGGGAATAGGATGCACACCTGAACCTGTATGCAGTCACATTATCTTTGAAAGCCATGAAAAAGGATGTTTCAGGACTTTGACAGCCAAAGAGCCACAGTTGGGCGGCCACTCTTGTGTTTTCAGATCTGCTAAACCTTCAGAAGTGATCAGACGACAATGGTGCCCATCACCACGGAGAGCCAGGCACATCAATTTGTCTAAATCAGTAGACCAGAGCCACCCCCATTTCAAAGTTTGGAATTCCTTGCAGTTACAAAGTCATTCCCCATGTCATAGCAGCATCAGCAAAGGTTTTTGCATGCCGTTCCGTGAAAAAACGGACCCCTGGCTGTCAGAATTAGTAGAACCAGCTTGTGTGGATTTTCATTCTTCAACACAAATACCTACCCCTGAGCCCATGAGGCAGTTTACTACCTCCATCACATTTTCATCTCACCAACATTCTAAATGCATTTCAGATTCCTCTGTTTTTAAGGTTGGTGTTACTGAAAGTAGTCAAGGTACTGGAGCACCTGTGGGGGTATGTAATTCTAATGTCACTGAAGAGCAAATTCCTAGAGATCTTAAACAGAAAACCTCTTCCCCTTCAGCACTTAAAACCCTTAATCATTCACCAGATAAACATGTGATTATTGTATCCAAAGGTAATAGGCAAAGTAAAAAATCACCTGTTGGTTTTGAGCATTCTCATCAAGAAGAAAAATGCTCAGAAAGGTCAGATTTTAAAGTTAGGCCCTCTGAGTCCAGTAGCAGTGCAAATTGTAGCAGTTTGAAGGAAGTTAAATTTTCTGATAACCACACCCTCATTAGCATGAGCAGACCAAATTCCTCCCTGGGAGCAAAAGAGAAAAATATAACTGTAACTCCAGATCTTCCATCACTTACTTTTCTTGAGCAGCGAGAGCTTTTTGAACAAAGTCAAGTCCCACATGCAGATCACCATGTAAGAAAACAACATTCTCCTTTTTGTCCAAATATTCCTTCTTGCAATTTTCCTGAACAGCAAGAACTCCTTGAACAAAGCAAACCCCCTCATATAGATCATGAAATGAGAGAAAACTATTCTTCCTTTCCCCATTGTCAGGATTATATAGCTTCAGATCTTCCTTCTTCCATTTTTCTTGAACAGCATCAAAGCAAAGCCCCCAGTGTAGATGATCATATGAGGAAAGACCATTTGCCTCTTTCTCAAGGTCAGGATTGTGTGGTAGAAAAGAACAAATATACACCTAAATCACACATTTCTAATATAAATGTTGAAGCTAAATTAAATCAGATCTCCCAGTTACCTCCTGATCACAATATATTAGCAAAATCTGCATCTCCTCCACCTTCAAATAAAAAAGCACTTTCTTGTATTCGTATCACTCTTTGTCCCAAGACTCCCTCCAAGTTGGATAGTGGAACCTTAGATAAAAGATTTTACTCATTGGACTCTGCTTCTAAAACAAGGATGGATAGTGAGTTTAACTGTGATCTACAAACTGTATCTTCGAGTTCATTGGAACCAAACTCCAAATTATTGACCAGTAAATCTGTAGCACATAATCAAGAATCTTTAGTGTTTTTAGGACCTAAATCTCCACTGGACTTACAAGTTGTACAGTCTCTTCCAGATAGTAATTTTATTGCTGAGGACTTGAAAACTGTACCATCTCAGAATAGCCAGATAACAACCTCAAAGCAAATACAAGTGAACATTTCAGATTTGGAAGGATATTCCAAACCAGAAGAGACTCTGGTATCTGCAGATCGGTGAGTCTCATAATAACAGTGAAGCTGGTGGAATTTGTGATAAAGGGTTTAAAATACTTAAGCAAATGTAAATTCTTGGGAAAAGGCAGTATGATTTCTTTCAAGGGAGGTTGTATCTGACTAATCTGCTAGAAGTCTTTCAAGAAGTATATGCATAAGAATATGTGAAGATAATATATTTATACTTCCAAAGTTCTCTTGTCAATTTGGCATCAAATGTTCTAAGAAATTGAATTACTTTGAAAGGAATCTTTGATCATCTGATGGTATAATTTACTAATTATTTATTTTTGTGTTTGAGATATGCTAACGCTCTCTCTCCTTCAGGATGCTGCACATGCGTCTCTCTCCCCACCACACTCTCTAAGGCCCTTTATTTCCCTCAAATACTAGTATTCACAAAGAAAAATGATAACTTTACAGTGGAGAATCCTGGCAGATAACTATTTCAGTCAGGTGATTAAAGTCAGCACCACCAGCAGTACATATGATCACTGTGATGTGATCCTACTCTTCAAGTTGTATTGTACTCAACTGAGGGATAAACGAAAGATTATGTAGTCTCTCGTCCTGGTGTTGTGACAGAACATCTGAGACCTTGCAAATAAAAGAGGAAATGCTTGTTTTGGCTTATAGTTTCAGAGGAGTCTCTCCAGGATTGACTGGATCTAAGATAGAAGCAGAAGGGCAGAATGGTATGACAGAGGAGAGCTGCTTACTCTATGGCAGCCAGGAAACAAAGAAAAGGGAAGAATGGGGAAGAAAGAATTCACTTCTCGGGCTGGAGGGTTAGCTCAGTGGTTCCGGCGCCTGCCTTGCAAGCGCAAGGTCCTGAGTTCGATCCCCGGTAACCACATATAATGCTGGGCGTGCAGACACGCCCACCAACAATCAACATCGCATACCACAATGCTGGGCGTGGTGGCTCACGCCTGTCATCCCAGCACTCGGGAGGCAGGGACAGGAGGATTGCTGAGTTCGTGGTGGCTTGCCTGGGCACCATAGTGAGCTCAGGGCCAGCCTGAACTACAAAGCGAGACCCTGACTCAAAGCAAAAAAAAAAAAGAATTCATTTCTCCAGGTTATGCCCCTAGTGATGCATCCCCAAGAAAACCCTACCTCCGAATGTATGAGGCTTTAGGGAACATTTTTAGATCCAGACTACAGTGAGATTTAAAAAAAAATTATGTAAATATTCTTCAGCATACTTTCACTTTATTATTTATTTGTATCTGTCCAGAGGTATGCTTTTTTAAACTAATGGTTTATCATTGTATTGATCAGCTTTCATTGCTAGGATAAAATACCTGACATTCATAACTTAAGAGAGGTTTATTTAGGTTTACAATTTCAGAGGTTTTAACCCATGGTTTGCTCATTGCAAGACAGGAACTTACTGGCAGAAGGGTATAGTGGAAAAAAGCTGCTCAACTCATGGCAGCCAAAGGAGAGTGGGTTGGAAAGCAAGAGAAAAAGGGACCAGGTACCAGATAGTCCCTAAGGTCATGCTTACCCCTCTCCCAACCATGACCCACTTCCTCTTAACTACAATCTCCATATAAGAGAAAACATGAAGTACTTGTGTTTCTGAATCTGGTCTTTTTGCTTAGTAATCTCCGTTTTCCATTTTATTCTTCTTTATAGCTGATTAATACTCCATTATATAGAAATAGCACATTTCTTTATCTTCATCTGTTGATGGGTGCCTAGGATAGTTCTGTTTTTTGACAGTTGTGCATTGTGTTGCAGTAAATGGATTTTTTTTTTTTTTTTTTTTGAGACAGGATCTCACTTTGTAGTTCAGGCTGGCCCTGAGCTCACTATGGTGCCCAGGCAAACTGCCGCGAACTCAGTAATCCTCCTGTCTCTGCCTCCCCGAGTTCTGGATTACACGCCTGGCATTGTGGTATGCGGTGTTGATTGTTGGTGGGCGTGAGTCTCCATGCCCAGCATTATATGTGGTTACTGGGGATCAAACTCAGGACCTTGCGCTTGCGAGGCAGGTGCTGGAACCACTGAGCTAACCCTCCGCCCCCTAAATGGATATTTTTAAATAAAAGTTTAGAGTTTGAATAATTTTAGATTTATTTAAAGATACAAAATAGTACCCCGTATAGCATTCTCTTGCAGCTTTTCTTACTGTTAAAATCTTAAATTATTGTAGCATATGTATCAAAATCAAGACACAGACATTTGTTCATTGCTATTAACAAGTTCCTGGTCTTTATTTGCATTTCACCAATTTCTCCATTAATATCTTTTTAAGTTCCATGACTCAATCCTTAGTTTAGCTGTCGCTATGGTCTGAATATTTGTGTCTTCCCAAATTAATATATTGAACTTAATCTTCCAATGTGATTAGGTCAGGAGGATGTTTCCATCATGAACAGGACTAGTCCTCTTATAAAAGAGACCTCAGGGAGTTTGTCTGTCTTTTTTTTTTTCTTCAGACAGGGTCTTGCTTTGTAGTTCAGGTTGGCTCTGAACTCACTGTGTAGCCCAGGCTAGCTTTGAACTCACAGCAATCCTCCTGCCTCTGCCTCCCAAGTGCTGGGATTACAGGCATGAGCCACCATGCCCAGCATTGTGGTGTGGGGTACTGGGGATCAAACTCAGGACTTTGCACTTGCCAGGCAGATGCTGGAACCACTGAGCTAAATCCCCAGCCCCACTGAGCTAACACCGAGGCCTCAGATTGTCTTCTTATCATCTACAGACCAGAAAGCAAGCCTTCACTAGAAAACAAACTCTCCAGTGCCTTGATCTTGGAGTTACCAGGCTCTAAAACTCTGAGCCATAAACCTCTGTTGTTTATAAGCCATCCAGTCTGTGGTATTTTGTTATAGTAGCCTGAATGGATTAGGACAAAGACTGATACCAAGAAATAGGTTGCTGGTATAATAAATATCTAAAAATATAGAGATAGCTTTAGATTTGTGTAATGGGTAGAGGTTAGAAGAAGTTTTAGGTGCATGCTCGAAAAAGATTGCTATGAACAAGACATTACCATTCATTTTGATGTGTGCTCAGGAAAGCAGGAAAACTAGAGAAATCCTTAATTTTAAAAGATTTACATAAGTAGTTTTGAGTAGAATATAAGAAATACAGGTAGGGAACAAAGACCATTATGATGAAGCTTCAGATAGAAATTAGGGATGTGTTGTTGGACACTGGTGGGAAGCCATTTCTTATGAAGTGCCAAAGAACTTGGCTGAATTATATTCATGTCCTAATGTTTTATGAAATATAGAGCTTGCAGATTCTGAATTTGGCTGAAGACTTTTCCAAGCAAGATGTTGAAGGTACAATTAGATTTCTCTTAGATCCTGATTATAAAATGCAAGAAGAGAAAAATTTAAAAGAAGGAATTCTATTTTAAACAGTAGCAGAAATTTAAAACATGGAAAGTTCTTAGCCTGTCCTATTTAAAAAAAATGGGAACATATGTTTGGGAGAGAACAACAACAGTGTGGCCAAGCGGCCGTTTGGTAAAGGTTAGTGTAGTCAGCCAGATGCAGTTCCTCAAGTTAAGTGAAGCATTATTCCACAGGCATTTAATTTTATCTTTGGGGCTACCACTTCTATCTGTGGTCCACATAAAATAATTGGGAATAAAAGAGTTTCAATGGAGATGCTTTAGGTAGCCGTGGGGCCTTCATGCTCATTGCCCAGTACTGACTCTCAGTCTTGCTGCCTGTACTGTCACTCAGAACCTCAGTGCAGTACTTCATGTATATACCCCAGCAAAGTTGTGGAAATATAGATACCTTAGAGGTCCATGGGCCTAGATAGATGATTACTGAGAAAAATCCCTGGAGAACTTAAGAGATGGTGCCTACTAGAGTCTGGGGGTAGGGCTATTCCCAAAGCACCAGGCTAGTGAAGCCATCTGGGTATAATTACAGCCTACTAGAATTGGTTATGCTCAGCCTAGACTGAGAGTCATTAAGAAAGTAAGTCTACTACAGGGAACTGTATCGGGGACAGAACTGTCCAAAGCTGGGGTGGGGCGGCAGTGCCCAAGTGGGTCCAGAAGGCAAAGCCTCTGATCCAGTGAGCCTGAAGGTTAGAACGTTGAGTGAAATATTATTCTTGAGTTTAAAGATTGGGATTTATTAGCACTTTTTTCTTTTATTGCTTCTTTTTGCAATGAAAATGCCTATCCTGTCTCCAGAGCTATGGGTAGTACATTCTATTTATAAGCCACACAACAACCCAATTGGACTGAGTCAGTTATCATATCTCTTGCTTCTGTGGTATATTACATTCTCTTGTTCTTTCCCTGTTTTTAATGAACTTAGTAGTTTTGAGGAGTACTGGTCATATATTTTTGCAAATGGTTCTCAGTTCAGGTTTGCTTGATGTTTTCTCGTGATGAGACTAGAATTTCAGGTTTAGGCAAGAATGCCACATAGGTGAGAAGTGCCCTTCTTTCATATCATTCAGAGAGTATGATATTCTATTACTGCTTAGTAATGACAGTGTTGATCATGTGAATAGGGCCAGTGTTTGCCTAATTGCTCCATTGTTCCCTCTTTTTCTTTTTTTTTTTTGAGACAGGGTCTCCCTTTGTGTTCAGGCTGGTCCTGAGCTTACTGTGTAGCTCAGGCAAGCCTCAAAGAACTCAGCAATCCTCCTGCCTCTGCCTCCTTAGTGTTGGGATTACAGGTTTTAGCCACCAACCCTGGCTGTTCTTTTTTTTTTTTTGCTTTTTGAGACAGGGTCTCGCTTTGTAGTTCAGGCTGGCCCTGAGCTCACCATGGTGCCCAGGCAAACTGCCGCGAACTCAGCAATCCTCTTGTCTCTGCCTCCCGAGTGCTGGGATTACAGGCATGAGCCACCACGTCTGGCACTGTATTCTCTCTTTTTTTAAAATTGATTATTGGTACATTTTATATATACATTATGATCACATTCAACATTGAGGTGTACTAATACATGATACATCTTGATTCTCATTTCTAGTCTTTGAAATTCAGTCACTAAGTTCAATCTGTCCTCATGATGAGGAGGGAAGACTTAAGCTTTACTTCCTTTTGTAGGAGATGGTCTACATATATTATTTAGAATCTTCTTAATTTTTCTTAAGCAAAATATCTCTTCTCCCTATTTACTATATTTTAATATGAATTCTGTATCTGGATATATAACTGCATTCCTGAAAACTTCCAGTTGCCCCACTTAAATATAAACCCCTTGAGGCTGTATTTCTTCTTTATCTTTGTACATGTTAGAAATGCAGCATATCCCCCTGATTTATAGTGGCCATCTAAAAATTGACTGTATATTCAAGTTAACTGAAAAGTACTGTTTTCTCAGTTAAATTATATAATGGTATTAAAAGTAAGTTTTAAAGTAAATAAAAGACATGCATAATCACTTTTTAATTTGTGTCTAACATAATAAAAGGTTCCATGGAACTATCTTACCATTTGAAATTGTTGTGTTCATAAAAAATTCCTTATAGCTACCTAAATATTCCTGGCCAAAAACATGTTCTGTTATTTCTTGTCTTTTTTGACCAGTTCACCAGAACAGAAGAGTAAGACCCAATTTTCTGGCTCCTCTGGAAAGTTATCATCTGATGCAGTCACTCAGATAACAACAGAAAGTCCAGAAAAGACCACATTTTCATCTGAGATATTTATTAATGCTGAAGATCAAGCACATGAAGTTCTAGAGACCACTACCAAAAAGCCACAAAAGTTTCCTGTCAGGTTTGCTTCCTCCTCTTCCGTGCAACAGATTACTTCTCCTCGTTGCACAGAGGGTAAGAATGTGTGATTGCATTGAAGGTCATTATACCTACTTTTATGTGTAAGTATCTTAGAAATTTGTGATTGTGTCTTTCTAGTCATAAACCTAATTTTAATTTAAACAATGGGATCCAGATGATTTATTATATCCAGATTTTGTGTAGATAGCTATGAAGATAGTATGATTTTATTATATTTTTATTTTAATTTGTAATAAAATTAACAATATATGTTGTCAGGTTGACTTATTTTTGAACCTTTTTTTTTTTTTTTT
>PVIC010044738.1:0-14899 GCA_004025085.1 Thryonomys swinderianus
TTGTAGTATTTCTCAGGTACTTCATTTCTTGTCTACCATTCATCGTATGCATAGGTATTTCTCCTGCACAAGAGCAAATAAGTGAGATTTTTAGCAAAGGAAACAAATTATATTAGTGTACTCTACTTTTCCAATAACATGCTATTCAGGAGCATAAATAATTTTGTGTTCTTTAGAGCTTCACATTCCAAATAAGTTGAATTATCCTGAAACATACTCAGTGTTAAAATACACTATCAACAACTCCAGAGAGTAACTGAATATGCACCAATAATCAAGAAGTCGAGTACTGAGTTCTTTTTATTTTAAAACCAAATTTATTGAGGTATAATTATATACAATAAAATTCGGTCTTTCAAATGTCAGTTTGATAAGTTTTGACCAATGTATACAGCCACATAAACACCACCACAATAAAGAATGAAGACATTTTCAGAGCCTGGGGATTTAGCTCCGTAGTTCTGGTGTCTGCCTTGCAACCACAAGGTCCCAAATTCGATCCCTGGTAACCACATACCACAGTGCCAGGTGTGCTGACTCACACCCACCAGCAACCAATAACACACATCACAATGCTGGGTGTGCTGTAATCCCAGCACTCAGGAGGCAGAGGTAGGAGGATTGGTGAGTTTGAGGTTTGCCTGGGCTACATAGTGAACTCAGGGCCAGCCTGAGCTATAATGCAAGACCTTGTCTCAAAGAAAAAAGAAAGAATTAAGACATTTTCAACATCTAGAAATGCTTCTCTGTATAGCAATATCCACTCCCCTGTATTCAGGCCAAACCAATCATTGATTTCTTTCCCTGCAAGTTTGCACTTTATGACACAAATGGAATCATACTGTTCTTACTGGGCATCCTGCTTATAAAAGTGGCTCACCAACTGAAGGTTACTTGGTTCTGGGTTGCTTTCTTCCACCTCTAGAGTTAGATCCCAACATCTTCTCATTTGGAACAAATGAGCAAAAATATAATGGCAATGTTTGTTCAAGAAAGTATATGTGAAGAGTGGAGGAGAAACTGACTCTACAGAGTTAGCTTGGGCTGAGTGAAAAAGGGGAAAACAAAATGAAAGAACATCCTAAAGAGAGGAAGAAAGTTATGATGAGGGAGAGCCAAGATAGCAAGTTGGTCTTGTGGTGCCTCTCCTTTATGCTGTCCAAATCTCAGGAAAACTCAGAACTTCTACATACAGGTTCTGAGAGACCCTGCTGGGATTCCATCAGGCTGATGTCAAGTCTAGTCATCCTATTGAAAACATACTCTCACAAGTCCACAGTACAGAGCTTTCAGAACTGTTAGGTGCGTTATGTAAGGATCTTTGTAATTAACAGTTCACGCCTACTTTCTCAGCCAGCTTTGCCCTGTCTTAATCTCCTTTCTCAGTACAGTATATAGCCTTGACTCTTACTATGTTCTTTTGTTTAGATACTTAGAAGTGAGGTTGCTAAATCATATAAGTGTATTTATCCTTATCAAAAAAATAAACTCCCAACTCTGTTTTCAATCTTGATGCATTACTCTGCATTCTCATCAGCAACATATGAAGATTTTATTTGAACCATAATTTCAGCATCAATTATTATTGTTACTTCTTAATTATAGCCATCCTATTAGGTCATTGATGGTATCTCAATATGATTTTAGTTTACATTTACCTAATTAATAATGCTAAGGAACTTTGCATGAGCGTATTTTAGATTGGTACTTCTTCAGTGGAGTGCCTACTTAAATAATTCACCATGTTTTAAATTCAATTCTTGACCTTATTTTCACAGTAAAAGCTTGTTCTAAACTCTCCATTGAAGTTTTTCTTTATAAAATCTGGGTTGTGATTTTACTGAATAGCATATATTCTACTCAGTCCTCATCTAAGGACTTCATAAGTGCTATTAGATGAGAACTATATCAATCAAGGTCAAATTCCTTAAGAATTGAGCCACCCAAGGGTCAAGTTCCATAGAGACTGCATATCCCACTCATTTGTTCCCAAATCAATGTTCCATTCAAACATCAAATTCTATAGAGGTTTGCCACCCAAATGGCTCACCCATTACTACCACACCACTCAATGTCTTAGAACAGCTCAGAACAGAATATCATATTCTGAAGTCAGTTATAGTGTGTTTATATTAAAGATGATCCAATTCCATCATTTTTATCCTGTGGTATCTTATACCTTGAGAACTATTTAGAATATATACTGAAAGTTTTTTTTAAAAATATTCAGGCTTTTTTTAAAAAATATTCAGGCTTCTACCAAATTTCTACTTTTGAAGAGGTAGTAATCCCTGTTTTTTCTATATTCACATTCAATTATGGACCACTTAGCCATGTTACTTTTTATTTATATACTTTACTCCATATATTCTAGCATGTAGTTTTCCTTGTTAGTAGTGTTTCCCCAAATTTAGGGCCACACTCTGTGTAGAGCACAATAGCTAGGATGTTGCTTGGTATTTAACAGTATGTCACTCGGGCTTCTAGTACACCCACATTTCACATTGAAAGGATAATTAAACAACTGTTTACCAAAGTGTAGACAGCCATAAGGCATATCAACAAAATATAATTGCCTTTATAAATAAAAAAGAAGTGAGAAGATGCTTGAATATCAGTATAATAACTATAGCCGCAGGGACAGTGGTCTGTTGACATCCTCCGAAGCCACTCTATGGAAGAAAACAATCAGAAAAAAAAAAACCCTCCTCATATTCTCCTCTACCCCTCATTTTCCCTTAGAAATTGCAAAAAAAAAAAAACAGAGACCAGGAAATTCCATTGATAAACTTCCTCAAGACCAGCTTCCCAGGACACTGAACCAGAAAGAGTGGGCAGGAATCCCACGTGGACCAAAGAAGTTACTGAACAGGACCAAGTACTAAATAAATGTTATCTGATCAAGACACCCTCCAGATGGTCTATAGAAGAAATACACTGTAAAATAAAATTATAAATATCCCTGTGAAGAAAAATTACTATCATCAAGCAGATATTCAACAGGGTGCTTAAATTTGGAATCATATTTATTGTATACAGAAAAATGAGACATATATAGTTAGGGAGTTTTATAAACACTTAAAACATTACACCAAAGTTTTTAATTGAATTCTTTACTGGTACATTTTATATACAGCTTACAATCACACTCAACATTGGGGAATTCTCATTTTTCCCCGTATCCCTACCACCACAACCCCTACCCCCTATATACATGTGCTTACTTTTTCTTTCCAAATCATATTTATTCTTTCCCCTCATTACTTTCCCCTAACTTTGAAAACTGGAGACGGATGAAAGTACCATTGCTTTATTTTTATTTCCTTACCTGTTAACATCACATAAAGACATTGCTGTCGCCCTACTTAAACCACCTACTGCTATACCAAAAGCTAAATAAACGTTCTCTTTAATACTTCTCATTTCATAAAAATGTTAATTTACCACTTTATTCTGACATTTACATTACTCTCAAAAGCAGTATATTGATAATAGCAAAAAATTATGTACTTAGTAAAATTAGTTTGGCTCTATCTTTTCTGGTGATATGAACCTGAGGCAAAATATTTAACCTCTCTAAGGAAAACTTGTATCACCTGCAAAAAAAAAAGAAAGAAAGAAAGAAAATAAACACAACAGTGACAGCACCTCAGGACAGAATAAAGTTTAAGTAATGTGTGAAGAATCTGTCATCACTGCATCTGGTTGGCTTTAGTTCCTCTACAAATATTAGCCTCCCTCACATTTTCACATTTTCATTAAGGGGTAAAATCTCTGGTTCCCAGAGACAGCACTATAGATGTCACTTGTCAAATAATTATAGACTCACACAGCTCAAGAGGTAGAAGGCTATGTGAGCACTGTGCTGTAGAACATTGAAGTCTGCTCTATTGTAATTTCCTTTTCATCTACACAGATCATGAGCTAACCCACAAATGTTTTCACCCTTGATATAAAAGGCAACATTTTGGGATTCATAAACTTTTTAAATTACTTCTGAAAAATATATGTTCGAAACAACTATTTCCTTAAAATGAAATGCATGTGGAAAAAATTCAAGAACACAGAAAAGCTGATCCCCTGAAAACAGTCACTGAACCAAGGGAGCAAGTCACAGATAAACAGAACATGGAATGATACTGCTACATACTTACCAATGTGTGGGACTGGACTAAGAAGGTGTTCTAGCCTTTGAGAAGAACAATCAAATTTAGATTGGCAACATTCAGTGCTTTCCAAAACAAATGATGTTCTCTCTTCATCTTCCTCCAAATAAACTTTGTGTGTGGCCTTCTAAATTTAAAGATTAGTAGCTGTTATCTTACCACAAATATTTGCTCCTCAAGTAGTCAAATAGCATTTAAAATATAACTAATACACTGCTTGGACATTTACTTGTAAATTCCAAAAGTAATGTCATATGGAATGTTCTTCTTCTTAAGTTAGAAAATAATTGGTTGTTTATATGTGAATTTTGTTTAATTTTTGTCAATTATTTGTGTAAATAGTCTTAAAACTTCAGAAGTGATATCCTTTAAATTTTCTGTTAAGTAGGTTTATCTTCTACCACTGAGTGACTACATAATTTGATATTTAAAAATCTAAGGAAGTAATATTCTGACATTTGAATGCCATTGTTATTAGTGCTAGTTATAAGAGCTTAACAGATAAAGATAGCTAACACTTTGTGAAACATATTCCTCACCAACATGTCATATGATACATGAAAATAATGATCTTATGTGACATGGTAAGCCTCCTCTGCAGCCTACTGCTTGAGCTAGAGAAAAAGATACCCACAGTAAGATTCCTTGGCCCAGTGGCGGAAGTAGTACACAGCAATTGGTGAAGACATTAGCAGAGGAAAGTCCCTCAGCTTGTGCTTTGGAACTGAAACATATAGATAAATGATGCCATTGTTGTGGAAATCAGTATGCAGATTCTTCAAGAAACCAAAACTAGAAACTCAATCTTCCTGAGAGTTAAAAGCATCATATATATCCATATACATTATATATATATATATACACATTCATGTTTACAATAACACAATTCCTAACAGTTAAATGTTGGAAGTGGCCTGTATTCTATCAACAGATGAATGCATAAAGTCTGCTATTTATGTATAGTGGAGTACTACTCTGCCATAAAGAAGAATAAACATGGTCACAGATGTAGCTCAGTAGTTCCAGAACCTGCCTCACAAGCACAAAGTCATGAATTTGAACAGTTTTAGTAGGAAAAAAAATTCTCCTTGAGACAACAGTGTTAAAATGTGTGTGAGTGTGTGTGTGTATCAGACATGCAAGCTTAAATATCACACCATTTCTCTTACATGAGAAATATAAAATATATAAAGAGCAAAGTAAAAGATAGGAAATACATAAATGTACCTTTGGCAAATGGAAAGGAACCAAGAAATGGTGGGGGGAAAGATGAAAAAAAGAATTGAGATGTATTATATACATGTACCAGCTTCCCATGATAAATGTAATCGTTACATACTGCCAACACGGACTAATGAAACAAAAATTGAAAAAATAAAATAATTAAGTGCTGCTCAAAAAATCACATCAGAAAAAGCAGTATGGAAAATTTCAAAGTAACCAACTGAAAGATGTAGGAGGATGTTAACATTTCTGACAATGAATAAACCATCCCACCCACTAATTTCTCTAACTGAAATTATATCTAAACCTCTGCTTCAATTTTAAATAATAATAGGTACTATTTATTGAGGAAAGAGCTGTACATACATTGTGTCACTCAATCTTAAACATAACTGTATGAGGTATATATTATGGTTCTTTATAAATGTGAAGATGGAAAGTTGAACACTTAAAAGTGTTTCTAAAGTCATATAGGAAAATAAAAACTAAACCCACAATTTTCAAAAAACAGTTTTTGTGCTTAGCCAAGTCTATGTTGATAATTACTTTCAATGACACAAGACAGATAACTGCTTAGGACATAACCAAATAACTGAACTATGATGATCTTATATTATTGACAGATTTCAAAGGAGTATAGTGAAAGCAAAAATGTTAACATAGGTTAGATATGACACCTAAGTACACTGTTAACATTTGTATTTATTTACAGAATTATATACTATTCTGTATTTTAAGATGATTTTGAAATGAGTGTAACAAAAACAGCAAATATTTAAATCAATCAACACTCAGCAGATCAGAGCATTTCCAAAGGACAGAATAATTCTCTGAAAACCTACCCCTCTATAAAGGCAACAAGGAAGGTCACTAACAAAAATAACAGCTCCTCCCTAAACTCAGGGAATAATTTCCAAGATGCACAGTAAAGGTCATACACAGATCAAGCCCTACATGTACTATGCTTTTCCTATACATACATACCTAAAGCAAAGTTCAATTAATAAATTAGGAATAGTGAGATATTAGCAAGAATAACTAATAATAAAATAGAACAGTTATAACAATATACTATAATAAAATTTAGTTGGATATGGGATCACTCAAGAATCTTATTATTCTTTCAGTCTTTCCACACAAAAACTCTTTATAGCTATTCTTTAGCACAGCCCCATGGCCAGCATAGCAACTCACACCACACACGTTTGTGATGATGCTGGTATAAATAAATGCTCTGCACTGCCAGTTGAAGAAAGTATAGCAGATACAATCATGTACATAGTACTTCAGCATGATTGGATAGATATTTCCTTAAATGACTCATAAGCACCACCACCACCACCACCACCCCCACCAGCCTTAACAGACAGGTGATTTATGGCTTAGGGTTATCCTTTGAATACTCTACCTGGCAATTTATTATTTTGCCTACCTTTAATTTCTTCTTGTGTGGAAATGGCTTTGTATCTAAAATACATAAAGAGCACCTACAATTCCATAATGGAAAGACACCCCAAAGGTAATAGTCAAATATACATTTCTCAAAGAGAATTTCTAAGAGGTCAATAAGTACAAGAAAGGATACTCAAAATGAGTCATCATAGAAACAATATCTTATAAGCAGTTAGACAGGACTGACCCTCTAAAAGTCAACATACAGGACAGCCAAGCAGCCGATTTGGGAGACAATCAAGGAGCCAACCCAGAGGATAATCAAGACACATTCACTGAAAGTTAACATTGTAAAAAAGAAGCTACTTCTTCCTAGTAGGATAAGTAGTAGTGACTGATACTCTAAATAGATATGAATCACCTTTTGAAAATTATTGGTTGGCCCCACTTTGAACCTGCCTCACCTTGAGGCTTCACCCCATAAATACCTCCTGAGAAATGGCATTCCTAGTCCTTTCCTTTTGGGTCCCCATTCTGTCTTGCTTAGGTAGAAGCTTTCCTTCTCAATAAACTTTTACTACTCTTAAAAAAAAAAAAAAAAAAAAGAGGGGCTGGGGATTTAGCTTGAGTGGTACCGTGCCAACCTTGGATGTACAAGGGCCCAAGTTTGATCCCTGGTACTGAAAAAAAAAAAAAAGAAAGAAAAGGAAAAGAAAAGAAAATGACAACAAAGTACCATTTCATACCACTGGGAGAGCTATGATAAAAAAGATGAATCATGACAAGTATGGATAATTAATTTTCTGGAGAAATTAGAATTTTCATATATAGCTAGCAGGAATACAAAATGGTATAACCACTTAGTAAAACAATTTAACAGCTTCTCAAAATATTTAACATGGAATTAGCATAGGAACAAATAATTTCTCTTTTAGATACATTCCCAAAAGAATTGAAGATACATGTCCTCACAAAAGCCTGTACATGTTGACTTATAACTGGTATTATTTCATGCAAACTCTTGTAAAGATGACCTAAATGAATGGAAATAACATTTTTTGTTTTGTGGTTTTTTTTTTTTTTCTTTTGAGACAGGGTCTTGCTTTTGTAGCTCAGGCTGGCCCTGAGCTCACTATGTAGCCCAAGAAAGCCTCAAACTCAGCAACACTCCTGCCTCTACCTCCTGAGTGCTGGGATTACAGGCATACACCATCATGCCAGTGGAAATAATGTAGTTTGAGACAGGATTATTCAGTGTCCTTAAAATGTCAGTTCTAGATAAAATTATCCACTGATGCAATGTATGATTTCTAGCAAGGTTTTGTTTGGTTTGGTTGAGAGAAAATTGAAAGCTCCTGAACTAAAGATTCTAATATTTGTTTGACAATATAAAAACCTAAAATGCATACAAAGTATTTAAAACAGAGGATGAGAAAGAACACAAGGAGAAGATCAGGCTACCAGGCACTGGCAAGGGCAGAGATGGCACAGTGGGGCTCCCGCATCCCTCCCAGGGGCTTGTAACACTGAGGCAGGCTTAGCCAAGCCCTGCCAGCCAAGAAGAGTACTGTAGGGCCTGTACAGCTCCTAGGCTCTCCCAGTGGAAGGACCTTGTCCCTCACCTCACTCACTACCTTCACATCCTCATGTCTTGTCCTTAAAATTCAAAGAGAGCCAAACTTGTCACTGGGGAAAACAGTTTGTCTAGCACCAGGCTTTCTGGATTTAGAGTAAAAGCAATTTACACACATCACCTGGGTAAGTCAAGCACCTCTCTACTACTGAAGACTTTGGGGGATAGAATGCTCCAGTCTTCTGTGCAAAGTAGGCAAGGGAAAAGGAAGCGAATGAGTTTCAGTGACCTCTCTCCTCCTGAAGCAGCCAAGCTGTCCCTGTCTCCAAGAGCACTTATCTAAGCAATCTAGTCTGAACCTACAGGAAGAGGCTTCTCTTGAAAGCTCCAGGATACCTGTTCTTTTCTCCCATTGTACCCCACTCCCCAATTCTGCACTTCCAAGCAGAATTGTCTCACAGAAATTTAGTTCCTATCATGTCACAATTTTCAAATTGTTGTAAACTTACAACAGATAAAAGTTCTTTTGTATTTCACTGGGGAGAATCTACCAAAAATCTACAGCAAACCCATATTTGGTAACAAGAGGTCAAAGACATTACCATTTAAAAAGGAACAAAAAGAGCTCCTGAGAGATTTCTGGAGACCATCTAAACCAGTAAGAGCACAAGACAAAGATTTGCTTGGAAAACGGAAAATCCTTGTCTTAAAAAGTAGAGATGGTTAGGGGCCAGAGATTTAGCTCAGTGGTTCTGGCACCTGCCTCACAAGTGCAAGGTCCTGAGTTCTATCCCTGCACATACAATGCTGGGCATGGTGACGCACACCCACCAGCAATCAATACCACATATCACAGTGCCAGACATGGTGGCTCATGCCTGCAATCCCAGCACTTGAAAGGCAGACACAGGAGGATTCCTGAGTTTGAGGCTTGCCTGGGCTACATAGTGAACTCAGGGCCAGCCTGAGCTACAAAGTGAGACCCTGTCTCAAAAAAAAAGAAAGAAAAGTAGAGATAGTTAATATTTGAAGGTATGATTGGCTACCTACAAAATAGAGGTTTTGCAATGGCAGATTTACTTCTTGATTCAGTTGTAGTTAGAGTATATTTGCTTTATAAAAATGATCAGACTGTTCACTTACAACTTTATGTAAATATACTTTGATTTTTAAATTTTGCTTTCAATAAAAACCTGTTCAGAAACATATCTGTGTATATATGGATATTTATTATAAAACTAACATTTCACTTCAAAGGTGGTAACTATTTGGTAGTGAGATAATAATCTACATATTAAGGGAAATTTTAATTTGGGTATCTTACAAGACCAATAAAATTACAAAAATATGAAAGAAAGATTAAAATCTATGTAACTACTATAAGAAATTATAAGGAAATATTTTTAAATTTTTGATTGAATTTTTCATTTATAAGATACAATTATGAGCTGAGCATGGCTCATGCCTGTAATCCTAGCACTCGGGAGGCAGAGGCAGGAGTATTGCTGAGTTCAAGGCTTACATAGAGAGCTCAGAGCCAGCCTGAAGTACAAAACAAGCCCCTGTCTCAAAAAATACTTACATACAATTATGACAATCATTTTGATCATTAGGTAACTGAGGCTAAGAGAATAAAAAAAATAATTCAAGTTTTTTAAAAAGCAATGATGGGCTGGGGCTTTAGTTCAGTGGTTCCAGCATCTGCCTTGTAAATGCAAGCTCCAGAGTTTGATCCCTGGTAACCACATACCACAGTGCCAGGCAAGGGTGGCACGGGAGAGCAAGGTCTAACTCCCAACCTAAAACCCAAGTTCATCTAAAATCAAAGAATGAATTTTAGGAAAGAACAGGTGAAGTTAGCGATGGGTAACCCACCTACCTTACTTCTCAGAGGGCTTCTATGGAGCAAAGCAAGGAGGGGAGGGGAGTTTAAAGTGAGACACAATTGCAGTCAACCTGTAACATTGCAAGGAGGCAGAGGCAGGCAGATTGCCGTGAGTTCAAGGCTTCGAGGCTTGCCTGAGTTACAGTGAGCTCAGGACCAGCCTGAACTACATAGTGAGACCTGGTCTCAAATAAATAAATAATGATATCAAGTGACAATTTATAGGAAAAAAATCAAGTGACCAATTCATCTATGTCAATATGTCCAGTCACATACATATTGAATAAAAAACAATAGTGCATATCAATTTGACCCAAAATATAAAATTTGATATCTATTATTGTTAAAGATTCAAGAAAACAAGTGCTGTGAAAGACCCTAGGAATCTCTGCAGTTCTTTAGCAAGTAATTCAGCCCTACTTATCAAATTGTAAATAGGAATATTATTTTGATACAGGGGAGCAAGTTCTAGCTCCCAACCAGGTATGCAAGTTCATGTTCCCTAAAATGAAAGAATGAATTTTGGGGAACAAGGGAGGTTAGAGTAGGAAAACCTTACTGAGAGAAAAGCTTTTGCCTGAGAGACAGAAGGGGGAATCCAGAAAGTTGGGTAACACAGAATCACTTTGTTCAGGGGGCATTTATAGACTAAAACTACAACCTGAGGTGGGTTTGAAGTGGGGGGGTATCCAATAAGCTTTAAAAGAAATGGGCAAACCATGTTTAACCAGTGGGATTACAACAAGTAGGGTTGCTTAAACAGTACTAATCAAAGGGAGTCCAATGAGAAATCAAGTCACATAGCAAGCATATAGGGTCTTTAGTCAGGAGACTCTTCTAGGTGAGTCAAATTCTTGGCCCTCCACCACGGAGATATCAATCCTCTTATGTGGGTGCGGCCATTTTCCCCTCTGATAATGTTGACTTTCAATGAAGGTCTCCTTGACTGTCTTCCATGTGAGCTTTTCAAGGGCTGGCCCTAAACTATCTATCTACCACATGTCTGACTAGCTTTCCTATCTATAATAATTTGAGATAGTACTCAACATGTGATATTAATGCCAAAAAATATTTGTATAAGTGAACGAAAGAACAAAGTATTATACCACTGTTCATAATAAAAAAAAAGTATTAGGAATGTTGACCCAAATCGTAACAGTAAAACAAGTTAAATACAATGAAATATATAATATATAAACATTTAATTAAATAAATTACATATAATAATATATTAAACAAAGTATATATGTGTGTGTGTATGAGTTATTGAAAGAATTAGGGAAGCATAGGGGAAGATGAGAATAAAACAAGATGCAATAAAATATACACTACCATTATTCAACACTTACTGAGAACACTTATTCTCTACTTAGAAATCTATGAGAGGGCCAAGGAGTTAGCTCTGTGGTTCCAGCATCTGTGTCATAAGTACAAGGTCCCAAATTCAATCCCTGATAGCTGGATGTAGTGACTTACAGCCACAAACCCAGCAATCAGAACCACACATCACAATCCTGGGCATGGTGTCTCAGCCTATAATCCCAGTACTTTGGAGACAGAGACAGGAGGATTGCTGAGTTCTAGGCTTGCCTGGGCTACATAGTGAGTTCAAGGCCAGTCTGAACTACAAAGACTCTACCTTAAAAAAAAATCTATGAGAAATTTAAAAATAAGATCAAAATGATACAGAGAAAAAGTTATCTTTACCCTTTACATATAATCAATATACTGCAGGTATCAGATGAAATTCCTACTCAATATTTATAATCAAATGGGAACAAAACTGATAATTAGCAAATAAATAGTAAGTAAGTTATTCTAGATAGCTTGAGTGCCTCTAGCAAACCAAAACATAGCAATAGGGAAAAGTCAGAGCATGATGTTCCTGGGAGATAGGGAAACACCTCTTTGCAGAGAATATACCAGACCTGAGGCATGTCAGAACCCTGTGGACAGAATCGTTAGATAAAATATGCATCAATGAGAAAGATAATGATTCAATATAATCTGTTTATTTTTTAAAACTATTTAAAGTATTAAAAAAAAAAAAAAACATTTGTTACTCTCATACCTGGTGAAGAGATGGCAGAGAAAATTTGACCTGAGAGCCACAGCCTGCCAACTGCTGATCTAGAGTCACATAGGCCAAACATCATGCTGTTGTTTATGTTGATTATCCTGTAATGCTCATGACTCTCTGGATTACAACTATTATTATCCTTGTTTTGATAATTAGGTAACTGGGGCTTAGAAAAGAAAAGCAGCTTATTCAAAGTCATTTTTTGCCTACTAAGTGGCAAGTTACCACTGAACGAACAATATTTGACTTGCATTCATTATAAAACCTCTACAAGAGTAAGAAAGGTGATAATATATATATCTAGTTTTTACAGTTATAGTTTTTACAGAAGCCAAAGGAAGTAATAAATTTTATAATGCATTTTGCAAATTGTAACATGTTTTGGAGTTTTCTGTTTTTGTGTTTCGTTGTTTTGTTTTCTGTGTAAGTACCGCAAGCTAACAATTGTGTTTCTGGAGCTCCAATTGCTTTGTTTTCTGAAACAAGGATTCACTGTGTAGTTCAGAATGGTCTTGAACTCACTTTGTAGCCCAGACTGGCCTCAAACTCACAGCAAACCTTTTGTCTCAGTCTCCCAAGTGCTGAGATTACATGCATTAGCCACCAGACCTGGCTAGAAATTGTAATCCTTTTGTGCTTTTTTTCACCCACCATGGCCACATTGTTTGCTCTGTTTCCATTTAGATCTTTGCTCAAATTTCACCATATCCAAAAGGTTACTCTGATCATCCTAAAATGGGATTCCCAGGACTATCAACTCTGTTGATTTTTCTTCATTACACTGACATAGTATTTTTTTAACTGTCCACCTCTGTACACTAAAACACCAAGAGAAAAGTGACTGAGTGGGCCACAGCAATATGTGCAATGCTTGAAACTTAACTGCCAGAAATTAATGCTTAATAAACACTGTTGAATAAATGAATATATTTATATAAACTTTATTCTTGATGTAATATTTTGCTGCATTCCATTTTAGCATAAACTTCTAGTTAAAAGAAATCTACCTCACTGCACAGTTTATTTTATAAGAGTAAGGTAGACACAGCACCAAAGCAGTAATGGGAATAATCAATGTAAGAATTAGAGTTCTCCTGTTTCTCTAAAGAATTTATCTATAATCCATCCTGTTTTTAATGAGAAAGTTGTTGACTTTATTTTGAAGAGTTAGTAAAAAAAACCTTCTCTAACTTGTATGGAACTTTGTCAGACTAATTCATAGTAACAAAAGATACCAAGAAGATCAACAAGTAACTACATTATCAAAACACAAAAGCATTGGTTGAGTCGAAATATATCTGTGGAGATCAATTACCCTGTACCTTGACTCTTGTCAGTTACTCACTGTAGCTTCTTTGTTACTTTGATTGTCTGCTGTTAAGCCCTTCAAGTCTGGCTATGTTGATATAATTCTTAAACTATGTAGTTTTCAGGGTTTTCAGCAAGTATCAATATCTCCTCTGAAACTTCATGGATTAAAGTAAGTGCTTCCTAGGTGTTCCCTAAAACTCTTTTTCAAAGAGAATCTTCCTATTTGTTGGCTTATATTTTATCAAATTTTATTTTCAGGCCTGAGATTTAGCTCAGTGGTTCCAGCACCTACCTAGCAAAAGCAAGATCCCTGGTTCAATCCCTGGTAATCACCTACAATACCAGGCATGGTGACTCATCCCCACCAGCAGTCACTACCACACACTACAAGGCCAGAAGTGGTGGCTCATGGCTGTAATTTCAGCACCCTGGAGGCAGAGGCAGGAGGGCTGTTGAGTTTGAGGTTTGCCTGGGCCACATAGTGAGCTCAGAGCCAGCCTGAACTACAAAGTGAGACCCTGTCTCAAAAAAAAAAAAAAAACAGCAACAAAGAAGCTTATTTTCATCATTTACTATTTATTTTTCACCCTTCAAAGCGAGAATATACCTTCTTCTCAGCTGCTCATGGATCATTCTCCAAAATAGATCACATTCTAGTCCATAGAACAAGCTTAAATAGATGCAAAGGAATGAAAGTTATCCCCTGCATATTTTCAGATCATAGTGCCTTGAAACTGGAGCTGAATAGCAGAAGTAATTCCAAGATCCTCACAAACACATGGAAATTGAACAACTCTCTGTTAACCAACCAATGGGTCACAAAAGAAATTAAACAGTTCCTACAACTAAACGACAACCCCAGCACAACATATAGGAATCTGTGGGACACAATGAAAGCAGTTCTGCGAGGGAAATTCATAGCAGTGAATGCATACACTCGGAAAATAGAGCAAACTGCAATAAACAATCTAATGATGAACCTCAGACAACTAGAAAAAGAGGAGCAAAACAAACCCAAAGCACATACTAGAGAGGAAATTATAAGGATCAGAGCAGAAATTAACACAGAGGAGACAAAGAGAACAATACAAAGAATCAATGAATCAAAGAGCTGGTTCTTTGAAAGGATAAATAAGATCGACAGACCCTTAGCCAACCTTATCAAACAAAGGAAGGAAAAGGCTCAAATCCATGCTATAAGGAATGAAAATGGCGAAATCAGCACAGACCCAGAAGAAGTCCAAAGGATCATAAACACATATTTTGAA
>PVIC010044740.1:0-14908 GCA_004025085.1 Thryonomys swinderianus
TAGTTCAGGCTGGCCCTGAGCTCACTATGGTGCCCAGGCAAGCCGCCGCGAACTCAGCAATCCTCTGTCCCTGCCTCCCGAGTGCTGGGATGACAGGCGTGAGCCACCACGCCCAGCATTATATGTGGTTATCGGGGATTGAACTCAGGTCCCTGCGCTTGTGAGGCAGGTGCTGGAACCACTGAGCTAACCCTCTGGCCCAAATGATCACTTTTTAATTTTGTTTTTACTGATCAAATTCAAATCTGCAGGCGCCCCAGGAAAGCGCTCCATCACTGAACTTCCTCCCCCGTACTTTTTATTTTATTCTGAGACAAGATCTTGCTAAGTTGTCCATGTTGATCTTGAACTTTTGACCCTCCTGCCTCAACCTACTGAGTAGCTAAAATTACAGGCATGAACTACTTTGTCACCCTAGAACGATAACACCTTGCAAGATTATGGTATAATATAGCCACCTGCATGTTGACATTGCCATACCAACTTCCCTCTTAACCTCAGCCCCCCCTTGCCCCCCGGCAGGCACTAATCTGTCTCGGTTGCTATATTTCTGTAATTCCAGCACACGGTGTAAACAGAATCACATGCCTGTCCCGCTTCGGGGCTGGCTCTGTTCACTAGGTTCTCTAGGTGTGGCTACCAATAGCTCTTTCCTTTCCAGGGCTGGGTACTGTTCTGCGCTAGGGATATAAACATTCTGAACAAAGGTTACAGTTTCTAGGTTGGGACTAGTATGAATAAAGTGGCTAAAAAAATTAGCCTGGGTGTGGTGGCAAACGCCTGTGACTTGGGGGGGGGGTGCCGAGTCAGTAAAGATCACCATGAGATCAAGGCCAGCCTGGACTACACGTATGGAGAGATCCTGTCTAAAAATAATAATAATAAAAACAGACATTCATACACAGCTTTTTTTTTTTAATGCTACTGGGGAATTGAATCTAGACCATTCACACTGACCTACATCCCCTTTTAAACTTTTGAGGTAGTGGGAAAAAAAATACTTTTGAGGCAGGCTCTTGCTAAGTCCATAAACTGCCCAATTGGGTTTAAACTTGGTTATGTGGATTTTGTTTGTTTGTATTTTTGGTGGGTTTTTTTCTTTTTTTGAGTCAGGGTCTCACTATGAAGTTCAGACTGGCTTTGAGCTCATTATGTAGCCCAATCTGGCCTTAAACTTATGGCAATCCTGCTGCCTCAGCCTCCCAAGTGTTAGGATTACAGGCATGCACCATGATCCCTGGCTTCTTCCAACTACTTCTTCCTACTTCCAACAACAAATTCTTTTGACAAAGGTGCAAGTAGCAGCTCAATGGAGAAAGACTGAGGTTCCCGTAAATGGACCCAGGGGCAGATAACCATCTGAAGAAGAAGAAAAGGAAAAGGAAGTGGAAGTGTGGAGGAAGAACCTTGACCTTACACAAAAGTGAACTGAAAATAATCATTCATGTCTAGAAGATAAAACTAGGTGCCAGGCGTGGTGTGTGGGTGGCTATCATCTCAGCATTCTGGGAAGCTGAGGCAGGAGGGTTGAAGTATGTACTCAGCCTGGACAATTTAGTGAAATTTATCTCAAAATTAAAAATAAAGCCAGGCGTGGTGGCTCATGCCTGTAATCCCAGCACTCGGGAGGCAGAGGCAGGAGGATTTCTGAGTTCGAGGTTTGCCTGGGCTACATAGTGAGCTGAGGGCCAGCCTGAACTACAAAGCAAGACCCTGTCTCAAAAAAAAAAAAAAAAAGAAAAACCAACCCCCCCCCCACTTTAGCAACACTTATTCCTTTGCCTTTGTTTATAATTATAATATCATCTTATAGCTACAGACAATCTCACAGTAGTGTTTTGACAGAAATTGGGAAGAACTGACATCTTTCTGATGTTGTGAACAACAGGGACAACAGCTTCTACTGAACCATCTGGGCAATGGACACAATATGTTCAGTGGGTATTTGTATCTTCTTTGGTCTGTTTTATATGGGCTTAGTTTGCAGCATTCAAGGCCCATACACAATTTTGTTAGACTTATACCCAGGAATTTCTTTCTTTGGAAGGATTGTAAATACTATCATAATTGTACTTTTTGCCTCACTATATTTGTTGCTGTATATAAAGGTACAATATGGGTGTAGCTGAGTGTAGCTTAGTGATAAGACCAATGCCTACAAGGCCCTACGTGTCCTCCCCAGTACCCTCAAAGAAGCAAAAGTCAAAAAAGACTAGACTTGAGATTCTTCTTGGGGCGCTCTCAACTACAAATTTAATACTTTGAATAGTTAAAAGGCTACGTGTGGTAGCACACACCTGTAATCCCAGCATTTGGGAGGCTGAGGCAGGAAGATCTTCACCAGTTCAAGGTCAGCCTGGGCTACATAGTTCAAGACTAGTCTGAACTACCTAGAAAGACTGTTTCAAAAGAATCAAAATGGAATGAAAAAAATAGAAAGAGATCCAAATTATCTAGTTCTTGTGTTTTTGGTTCCTTGTGCATTTTCTGTGGAGAAACATCTATACAAGTTCCCTGTCCACTTTTTGAAATGAGCTTTGAGTGTGTGCCCACATATTAGGTCCTTATGTAGCCTGGATATCAGTCCCTCATCAGGCAATAGTTTGATGACATTTGCCTTTCATTGTCTTTGGTTTTGGATTTTTTGTGCTGTGGTTTCTTTTTTTTTTTTTTGAGACAGGGTCTCGCTTTGTAGTTCAGGCTGGCCCTGAGCTCACTATGTAGCCCAGGCAAGCCTCGAACTCAGCAGTCCTCCTGCCTCTGCCTCCCCAGTACTGGGATTACAAGCATGAGCTGCCGCGCCCAGCATTGTGGTATATAGTATTGATTGCTGGTGGGCGTGAGTCACTAAGCCTGGTATTGCTGTATGTAGTTACCGGGGCCGAGCCAGGGACCTTGCGCTTGCTAGGCAGGTGCTGGAACCACTGAGCTAAATAAATCAGTGGCCCTGTTGTTGTTTTTTTGAAACTGGGTCTCACTATGCAGTTCAAACTGGCCTTGAACTCCGTATATGGTGCAGATTGGCCTCAAACTCATGGTGATCTTCCTGCCTCAGCCCTCCAGAGTGCTGGGACATCAGGCTTACACCACCATGGTTGGCTTGCTGGGTCTTTGCAGCTGTGTCCACTGCTGTGGCCCAGTTGCTGCCTCTTTTGTTCCACAGAAAGTCCAGGAAACTCACTGTGCAGTGAGGACTGGAAAGGGCCCTCAGGACAGCGGGACCATGAAGCCCCTCTGGGTCTCAGTGCTCGGGGGTGACAGGCGTGCCTGGTCACTCCCTCTTCTCCCCTCGCCTTCTCCTCTGTTCTCACTGTTTCTTAGGAAGCCCAAGGTTCTGTTGTCCTTGGCCACAAGGTGGGAAGCCCCTGGCCCTCCTTCCTGTCACATTAGGAAGTCCCCACAGCTGGGGCAGCTGGGACAGGAACCAACAAACTCTTCTTCCCACACCCACTTTCCACGCCCAGTATAGGCCATTTCCCTGTTGCCACCACGGCAGGGATTTTCCCATCAACTGCCACTCGGCAGCCACCACCTGAGGATCCATAATGCAGCTCTGCTGCCAGTGAGGGTACAGTCAGGTCCCCAGGTTGAGGGCTCACTTTAGATGCCATTCGCAAGTCCCCAGCTGTGACCATGCTTCATCTGACACACAGGCCATGGGTGCTTACAGGACCCAGGGCAGCACTGTCCTTACACCTGAGCACTCACATCATGGGATGTTATGACAGATGTGTGGGGTGAGGTCTGCGGGAAGGGCTGGGGAACCATTGTACCCTCCAGGAAACTTCCAGAAACTTCTGGATGTTTTTAGAGGCATGATTGATGCTGCCATTGGCCAATGGGATCAGAAGGCACATGATGGTTTCCCTGGCAACCAACCCCCAACTGGAGACTATCTAGTCCCTCTCCCAAGTCCCTCCTCTTTAGAACAAAGACACTCCCCTTGCCCAGGGCCTAGGAGGGAGTTAGCTCTATTTTAGAAAGCAGGGTTAAAGACCCAATATTAGAACAGAAGATTTTCCCAGCAGCCTTTTCTGTGAAGGGTATTGTGAGCTCTGTCTCAGGGCCAGGAAAAGAGACCAAACACTGTGTCCTACTATGTGACAACACCACACCCACCTGTCACCTCCTACCTGGCCTGTTGTCCACATTCAAATTACCTGCTCCGCTCCACTCCGGTGACTCTCTGAGGTGGAGAATCTGCCTGGGCCTTTGTAGATCAGTGTTGTGGTTCTAGATTCCTTACCGGCAATAACAACAAGAATACTAAAAAAAAAAGAAAGAAAAAAGAAAAGCTGGTCATGGTGGTACAGAGCCTTAAGGAGGCTGAGGCAGGAAGATCTCAAGTTCAAGTCCAACCTGGCCAGTTGAACAACTTAATGAAACCTAGTTTCAAAATAAAAAATAAAAATGTCTGGGGATGCAGCTCAGTACAAAGGCCTTGCATTTAATTCTGGAAAAGAAAGAGAGAAAGAGGAAAAGAAAAGACCCCAATGCTTGGTTGCACTGCAGCTGGCAGTGGGGAGGGGACAGCAGGGAAAAAGACTCTCTCCCAGCTTCCGCTTGCAGGGAGTGGAGGGCAATAGATTTTGTAGACTTCAGAGTTTATTTAAACTTCGAGGACCTTATCATATCTTCATCCAAACAGCACAAAGTTAAACATAGCAGTTTAGAAGGCCCAGGAGAGCAAGTTGATTTAAGATAGGACCCTATCAGCGGCTGGTTATCCTTCCACCTTATCGGTGGCAAAGGCCACTTGGGGCAATTGAGCAATCTAGTGAGACTCAGTCATAAAATAAAATATAAAGCAGGTGAAGTGGCGCGTGCCTGTGATCCCTAAAACTGGAAAGTTGAGGCAGGAGGATGGTCATGAGTCCGAGACCAGTCTGGGCTACACAGTGAGACCTTGCCTCTGAAACAAACAAACAAACAAACATATATACATACTATATATATATATGTAAAAGGGGCTAGGTCTGTAGTTTAGTGCCGAGGCTCTGAGTACAATCCCGAGTACTGACAAAGGAAAAAAAAAAAAGAAAAAAATGAGAATCAAGATGTGTTACGTAAGGCCAGAGATTTAGTTCAGTGATTCCAACATCTGCCTGCCAAACTCAAGGTCCCTGGTTCGATCCCCAGTTAACCATGCACAACAATACCGGGTGTGGTGACTCACACCCACCAGCAATCAGTACCACACACCATAGTGCTGGGGATGGTGGCTCACGCCTGTCATCCCACCACTCAGGAAGCAGAGGCAGGAGGATTGCTGAGTTCGAGGCTTGCCTGGGCTAGAGTGAGCTCAGGGCCAGCCTGAACTACAAAGTGAGACCCTGTCTCAAAACAAGAATAAGAACAACAACAAAAGTATCATGGTACAAACTCTCAATGTTGAATGTGATATAAAATGCATCAATAAAATCAATTTTAAAAAAAGAAAAGAAAAATTTTGGAGGAGTTTAGCTCTGTGGTGTGTATTTGCCTGACATGTACCAGATCCTGGGTTCCATTCCCAGAACCATGAGAAAAAATAACTATTTATTTTTAAATTTTATTTTAGACAGGATTTCACTATGTATCTAAGGGTAACTCATGGCGATCCTCCTGCCTCTGCCTCCCCGAGTGCTGGGATTACAGATGTGTACCACCACACCCAGCATAAAGTAACTGTTCAACAGTCACTTGTTAAACTACAGTGAGGAAGACTTTGCTCAGGGTGGCCAGGGTCGGTAGGGTAGGGCCCACAGCAATGAGGACAAAATGGCTCAGTTTCAAACACTACAAGGGCAAGTGGGAATTCAGAGCCGAGGAGCAGGTTGGGGGAAGTGGGGAGACATGACTCTGAGGATTCCTACAGTGTGAGGGGACATCCAGGGGCCCAGACATCGGGGCGATCAGGTATCCAAGATGGGGGACGTTTGGCCTAGTGTGGCCAAACTGAGTAGGTGGGCCTTGCTGAAACTGAATTTTATAAGGAAGTTCACAGATGGGCCTAGGAGAAGGCCCGGAAGCCTGAGTAAAGTTTGGTCAAGCAGAAATCATGCAGGCCTTTCCGTTGTGAAGGCTACTCCCAGAACTCAATAGCCCCAAGACAGTGTCAGTCAGGAATCCAATATGGCGCCGTCTTCCAGGGACAAGCTGGCCAGCTGTGACTTCTTTCCATGGAGAGAGGCTCACTCCAGGTGTGGGTTTTCATCCCTTATTTCTCCTTTTTGGCCAGTACATGAGGACATTAAAATAGCACAGCTGCTCTGAACACTTTCTCCCCTCTGCCTTGCCCTCTGTCTCTGCACTGCAGATTGAACCCTGTGCAAGGCAAGTACTCTGATGCTGAGCTACATCCCCAGCCCAGTGTGGCTTCAAACCTGAGCCAATCCTCCTGCCTCAGCCTCCTGGGTACTGAAATTACAAATGTTCAATTACCATGCTCAGTTTATAGAGCCATTCATAAGACATAGATTTATTTATTTATTTGATTGTTTGTTTGTTTGTTTTGGAGACAGGGTCTGGCTATGTAGTCCAGGCTGGCCTTGAACTCTCAACAATCCTCCTCCGGGTTCAGTCTCCTAAGGGCTGGAATTACAGCTATACACCACTGCACTTGCTGAAATGTTGAAAAAATATATATTGAACAAGAAAAGTCTTTATAAAATTAAAAATAGGGCTGGAGATTTAGCTCACTGGTTCCAGCATCTGCCTAGCAAGGGCAAAGTCCCGAGTTCAATCCCTCATCGGTGCCTCATACCACAGTGCCGGGCGTGGTGGCTCATCCTGTAATCCCAGCTCTCCGGAGGCAGAGGCAGGAAGACTGGTGTGAGTTCCAGGCTTGCCTGGGTTACATAGTGAGTTTAGGGCCAGGCTGAACTACAAAGCAAGACCTTGTCTCAAAATAAAATAATAAAATAAAATAAAAACAACTCCTAAAATGCAATATATTACAGATCACTGAAATTTTAATCCTTTAGATGATTTCAGTTTAATTTTAAGTTTCAACATCTGGACACGGTAAAAAAAAAAAAAAGGTTCACAGAATTTCTATCTGTTTTATATTTCTCTTTCTTGCTTTGATTACTGCTTACACTGAGGAGCCAGACATAGTGACGTATCCTATAACCCCAGCACTGTGAGGAGGCTGAGGCAGGAGGATCACTATGAGTTCAAGGCCAGCCTGGGCTACACAGCCCTGTCTCAAACAATAACCATAATAACAAAAACAAACAAACAAACAAACACACAAGACATCCTTCCATACCCAACAGGTACTACAGGAGCTTTTCATGCTTTTGGCTTTCTCTCCTGGTTTGGGAATATTTTTAACTTCCCCTCTTGGTTCATTACTCAACCTGGTGGTCTCTGAGGCTTTGACCAATGACTCTTTGGTGTGTCTTGATTTTTTTTTTTTTTTGAGACAGGGTCTCTCTTTGTAGTTGAGGCTGGCCCTGAGCTCATATGTAGCCCAGGCAAGCCTCGAACTCAGCAATCCTCCTGCCTCTGCCTCCCGAGTGCTGGGATGACAGGTGTGAGCCACCATGCCCAGCACTGTGGTATGTGCTATTGATGGCTGGTGGGTGTAAATCACCACGCCCAGCATTGTATGTGGTTACCGGGATGGAACTCAGGGCCTTGTGCTTGCAAGGCAGGTGCTGGAACCACTGAGCTAAATCTCCGGCCCTGGCATGTCTTGATTTAAGTGAAGGGGTTTGGACTAACCTCCTCCAGTTCCATTTTTGCTGAAATTGTCATTATAATTCTGTGCTGGCTTCTGTTTGTTTGTCTTCTGCTTTTAGAATGCTTTCTTTTTGGTACATTTGCATTTCTTCCTCAGCATTCAGAAGGTTTTTGTTCATTTGAGGTTCTGGAAACTTCTTTTCCTCGGCTGCAATTGTTGTTCCAACCAGCCATCTTTTCCACTGTCCTTTGACTTTTCACGATTCTTTACAGCACCTTCTGTCTCCAGACATTTGTCTCATGCTGGCGAGTCGCGGTCACAAAACAACATCCTCAGGCTTAGAGCAGCCTGTACATCCCACCTGCCCTTAACCTCATGTTCCTCCATTCCATTTTCACCTGATCCAGATCCAAACTCTTTTTTTTTTTTTTTTTGAGACAGGGTCTCCCTTTGTAGTTCAGGCTGGCCCTGAGCTCACTATGTAGCCCAGGCAAGCCTGGAACTCAGCAATCCTCCTGCCTCTGCCTCCTGAGTGCTGGGATTACAGGCGTGAGCCACCACGCCCGGCCCTGTGGTGTGTGGTATTGATGGCTGGTGGGCGTGAGTCACCATGCCCAGCATTGTATGTGGTTACCGTGATTGAACTCAGGACCTTGCACTTGCGAGGCAGGCGCCAGAACCACTGAGCTAAATCTCCGGCCCCCAAACTCTTTTTTAAACTGGGCATTGTGGTGCCCACGTGTACTCCCAGCCCTCAGAGGCTGAGGCAGGAGGATCTCTATGAGTTTGAGCCCGACCTGAACTACATTATGAGCCCCTGTGTGTTTGTTTGTCTCAAAAACCAAAAACTGAAGACTCCCTTTTGTACCAGACCTCATCTCCTAGAGCCCTTCCCCGTCTCTGACCACTGTCCCTTCCCTCCTTTGGTTTGGGGCTTTTGGGCCTCCTCGGCCATGGGGTCTGTTCCCCCTGAAGCTTCTGAGGAGCCTGGCTCTCTGGTGCCTAAGGCCAGACGCTCCCAGCTGATGCACAGGCCCCTTCTCCTTCCTGCCTTTGTTGCAAATGTTTTTGTTGATGATGATCATGTATCGCATTCTCGCCCTGTAGTCATTTTAGAAACTTTGCTCCCCACGGACTGAGGGCCTGTGCTCTCTCCCTAGGGTCATTTCTTGTGTCTCGAGATGCTTGGTTCATGTAAATTGTTCGCCTGCCCCTGTGGCCTCCAGCATCCGGGTCCCACAGGTGCTGCAGTGCCAATGCCAGTGCCAGTGCCTGGCAGACATGTCTTCCCTGAGCTGGGTGGGGGCAATGGAGTCATAGAACTAAAATAATGAAATTTTCTATATAGCCCCAGGATGCTCTCAAATTTATAATGATTCTCCTGCCTCAGCCTCCTAGAGCTGGGCTTATGGGTGTATGCCATCATGGCCAGTTTTGCATTTTGGTTTTTATTCATGGTTTCTAGTTTATAACTCTCCCCCAAGGCAGGCCACAGAAACTACAACTGTTGGCAGATGTGGCAGTACACATCTGTGATCCCAGCAGTTGGGAGGCTGAGGCAGGAGGATTGCTGGGAGTTCAAACTCAGCCTGAACTACATAGTAAGACCCTGTCTCAGAAACTAAACTAAACTAGGCCACACAAATCCTAATCTTCCCCCTGCCTTTCCATCTGGGAGCTGGCCATAAAAAAATTCTCAGGCTGGGGCTGGGGATTTAGCGTAAGTTGTACCACGCCAACCTTGGATGCACAAGGGCATGAGTTTGATCCCTGGTACTGCAAAAAAAAAAAAAAAAAAAAAAATTTCTCAGGCCTACGTCGCTCAGACGGCAGCCTCTGAGGAAGGACTCCTGGGAGGAGGAGAGGCCCTGGGGGCCTCCTACTCAGAATCCTAACACTCTTATCTGCCCCTTAGTGCCTGTCATGCTTGTCATGTCCAAGCGGTGAAGTGTCCATAGGAATCCACAAGGGCTGGTCTGGCAGCGCATACCTGAAATTCCAGCACTCTGGGAGGCTGAGGCAGGAGGATGGCAAGCGAGAGCCAGCGCAGACAGCTCACTATCTCACAAAGAACAGTGTCTCAAAAATAAAAGTAAATACATACATACATACATACATACATACATACATACATACATACATACATAAATTCTGGCCTGGGATATAGGTCAGTGCAGAGGCCTGGGTTCAAACCTCAGAACATAACACACAAACCTAGAGGGACGGGGCTGGACACACTTCTGGGTTCTGAGCACAGCGAGGGGTGGCGGGTGTGCTGGGGGAGGGTGGGGGCCCCGCCGGCCCTCCCCATACCTGTCCCCGCGTCTCTCCCACTGTACCCTGCCAGATCCCTCTTATGGAACGAGTGAGGGGCGTCGGCATCTCCCCGAGTTCTGCCCAGGGAGAGACTGGCAAGAGCTGGGTTCTCCCTGCCCGCAGGAAGCGCCAGTGAAACTGGGGCGGCACAGGTGCGACAGGTGGGTGAAGGCGTCTCGGCCCGGCCCCAGCCTGTGAGCTCCGGCGCTGTCCCCGGCACTGGACTGGACTGGACAGACCTGGATTCGGACACCAGGCCGGGGCCCACAGCCGCCGGGCCGGAACTGGCGCGCGGCGTTGGGGGCGGCGCCGAGTGGCGAAGCCCCCGCCCGGGCACCGCGCCGCTCGCTCTCCGGCTGACTCGGGCTCTGCACTCTGCGCCCTGCTCAGGGCCTCCCAGGCTCGGCGCTCGCTTCAGAGTCCTCTCCGCGGTGGACCTGTTTTCTGTTGCGTCACTGACTTACAGAATTTCCTTCTATATTGTGCGTATTAGTCACTTGTTGGTTACTGAGCTTGCAAATATTTTCTTCCAGGCTTTGGCCAAACATGGACAACTTTTGTGGTGTCTTTTACCATGCAGCTTTATTTCTGAGGCATAAAATACATCCATCTAGGTCCTTAAAACTGCTATATTTTAAAGGCAAATCTCGATAATTTTTTTTTGGCATTTGTTAACTGCTATAATTACCACTCAAAATCGAGATACAGAGCATTTTCATGGCCCCAGGAGGCCACCTGGGGATTCTTGACTCAGTGGTACTCTTTTTAGAGGTGGCCACTTTCCAACTTTGTATCACTATTGATTACTTTTTTTTTTTTTTTTGAGACAGGGTCTTGCTTTGTAGTTCAGGCTGGCCCTGAGCTCACTATGTAGCCCAGGCAAGCCTGGAACTCAGCAATCCTCCTGTCTCTGCCTCCCGAGTGCTGGGATTACAGACATGAGCCACCACGCCCGGCACTTATTGATTATTTTTTGAAGTTTGGTCTTCATATAAATGAAATTATCCAGTGTGTACACATCTGTTTGGGGCTCCACTCTATATAATGTATATGAGATTCATTCTTGTTCTGTATATCAGTGATATGTACCTTCTTCATAGCCGTATAGTATTCCATACTACCACCTAGTTTATTCTTTTAACTGTCACAATGGGAAGCAGCTCGCTGTCTTCCAGGTACTCACCTCTGAGGGTTTCTCTAGAAATGAGTCACAGCTGCACTGTTCTCCTGCCCAGATATTGCCAAATATGTCTCTGAGTCCTTGAGCCCACGGGCACTTCCACAGAAGGGTGGAGAGTTTCCAAGCTGCGGCCCCACCGGCACTCAGTAGTGTCACGCTCCTAATTTTTGTCATCCCTGGACACGAAATGACATCTCTGATTACCAGGAGGCCGATCACCAGGAGTTGAACCCAGGGCCCACACACTGAGTTATGTGCCTGGGCTTTTTTAAACTTTTTTTTTTTCAGACAGACTCTTGGCTGCCCCAGCCTCCTGAGTCCTGGGGTCACAGGTGGGCGCTGCCTCACCCTGCCAGGCCCTTCTCAAGGAGGCAGGTCCTGCCCCAAAGCCCTGCAGACAGGATGTGAGAACCAGTCACACAGGGCAGATCAGCAGTGGCTGTACACCTGGCACTCAAGGATGCAGGTGCCGGGCAGAGCTGGCAGATGTGGCTAAAGTGATAAGTGCTGTAGCTTCTGGGGGCTTCTTGAACACAAGGCTTTCTTCTTCAGCTCCATCTCTAGGCCTTTTGATTTATTTATCTACCTTTGAGACAGGGTTTTGCTAAATTGCCCAGACTGTGCTCAAACTTGGGACCCTCCTGCCTCAGCCTCCCAGATGCTGGGATTAGAGGTGTGCCCGGCTGTCATTTTCCAGGGTGCTTCTGACTCTCATACAGGCATCTAGGGTGGGACACCAAGATTTCTTGTTTTTAATCAGAAGCATAAAACATGTTTTTTATTTGGCTTTAGTTATCAAAGCATTCTACTATGAGGTATTTGGATTTACCCATTTGACTCAGAGGCTGGAGAAATGCTACTGTAACTTCTTGTTGTAAGTGCCGGGGACCAAACCCAGCAGTGAGCTACATCCTCGGCTCTTTTGAGGCAGGGTCTCACTAAGTTACTGGCTGGGATGGAACTTTCAGTCCTCCTGCCTCAGCCTCCTGGAGTGCTGGGATGACAGGCATGCGCCCCCACGCCCGGCTGTAAATGCTTAACCTTTATTGGTTTCTGTCTCTCCACAAATGTTTACATTAAGAGGAGAAACCGAAAGGGTGCTAAGTAACTTGGGCAGGGCAGGGCAGGGCGGCCAAGACAAGCAGCAAGGGCCAAACCGGGCCGCTCTTTTCTCTTGAAGCTTGAATGTTTTAGGTTGACTAATCCAGCTGTGCGGGATGGCACCCTCTTCTCTTTTCATCCCCTGTAGGGGTGGCTGGTGCCCTCGCCCTCCACTGGAGTGGGGCTGCCCGGCCCCTCAGGGCGGTGGGAGGCAGGCCTGCAGTGGTGGTTGTGGCCTGGGGACAGGCCCTTCGGCCTCCTGGTGGCGGACCTCGTCCTTGTCCTCTGGGGGTGGCTGACAGGTGCGCGCTGCCGAGGTCTGAACGCAGAAGGCGCGTGTGGGCCACACGGGCATGTGTTTGTGTGACAGGTGTGTGTCCCTAGCTGCGGGCGACCAGCTCTCTCTGGGAGGGTCAGTGAGAAGGTGGCAGGTGAGAGTAGTGAGTGGGGTGGCACGTCCTCTGTCCTCTCCAGGGTCATTCCCAGCCATGAGTCACCCTGCCTCAGAGACGCTGCTTCCTTGTCCCCAGGGCACAGTTTCACTCGAGCCATGAAGCAGTCTCACCTGAGCGTCCCTGTGTAGCCGCCCTGAGCAGCGCTGGAGGCGGCGCCGGGCTCTGGGGGCCCTGCTAGCACCAGGGCAGGGCAGAGCCCAGTGGGCTCCGCGTCCCAGAGTCCAGGCTGCCCCAGGCTCCGTTCTCTCCTGTCCGGACCCACGCCCTCCCCAGGCCCAGCCTTCGCCTTCGCCTTCGCCTTCGCCCTCAGGGCTTCGGCCAGGGCTGCAGGGACGCCCGCCTCCGTGCTGGAGTCCTCCCTGCGCCTGGAGCCACACTGCCCTACCCTGAAGAGGGCGGAGACCCGCTCCCAGGACCCCCGGGCCTCCCAGAGGCGGGCGCTCGGCCTCTTCACCACCTTGACTACACCTGCCGTGCCTTCTGCGGACACAAGGGGGCGCTATGCCCAGCCACCCCAGCCAATGAGCCTGTGGGTACTCATGGCCATTGATCAGCTTTTCTTTTTTCTTTAAGTACTGGGGATGCAGCACAGGGCCTTCACACTATATCCTTAGTCTTTTGTTTTGTTCTTTATTTTGAGATAAGTCGCCAAGGTGCTCAGGCTGGATTTGAACTTGCAGTCTTCCTGTCTTAGCCTTCCAGAGGGGGGAGCTTTCATTCTTCATGAATAATTTGTAAAAATAATTTATAAACCGGGCGTGGTGGCTCACGCCTGTAATCCCAGCCCTTGGAAGGCAGAGACAGGAGGATCGCTGAGTTCGAGGCTTGCCTGGGCTACATAGTGAGCTCAGAGCCAGCCTGAACTACAAAGCGAGACCCTGTCTCAAAAAAAAATAATTTATAAATCCTAACTATGGCTCGACGTTTGAACAGTCCATATGGGCCGCTTCTGGCAGCGGGTTACAACTTTCCCTCCATATCCCTCCACCTGCCTAGACTTACCGTTGGCCTGGACGCGATTTTCAAAATTTCTGCGGTGGCGGATGCACTTCAGAGGCTGCAGTTACCTCAAGAAGACACGAGAGGGCGATTTCGGTACGAGTCGCCGCAGCGCCGGGCGCCACTCGGAGACTAGCAGCCAGTTTTGGCTACTGGGCTTCCCCGACCCTGCCCTTACTGCTTCTGGGCGTGGACTCGTGGGCGGGATGGGGGAGGGGCTCCTAGGACTGAGCTGCTTGTCCCGGGACCGGACACAGGGACCCGGCATATGTCCCACGCCAAGCTCCCTCCACAGCCCGTTTTATCTTTTGAGATAGGGTCTTGCTAATTCCCTAAACTGCAGAGCCTGAGGTCTTTCAGCTCTTCCTGCTTCAGCCTCCTCCGATGTAAGGATTACCGGTGTGCGCCATCATGTCAAACTCCCTCTGTAGCTTCTGAGTTTCTTCCCATCTCAAACCAGTTTGAGGCTCAGTGGCGTCCTGGGCGTGACCTTATGTAGGTCCCAGCCTGGTTTAGGACCAGGGTTAGTTGCCAATAGCCTGGTTCCCAGTCTGACTCCACCCACTGAGTGACCCAAGTGAGTCACAGGGTTGGCTGTTCCCAGAAGCTTCCGGTAGGCCCTGCCTGATCCTGGCAGTCAAACTGTGCCACTTACAAACTGAGAATGGCAACCTGTAATCCCAGCACTCTGGGAGGCTGAGGCAGGAGGAGGACAAGGTGAAGTCCAGTCTGGATAATTTAATGATTTAGTGAGACCTGTCTCAGACTAAAAAATGAAAAAAAAGGAGGGACTGAGGTATAACTCAGTGGAAGACCACTTACCTAATATGTTTTAAAGCCCTGGGTTCAATCCCCAGACCTTGGAAAAAAAAAAAAAACTGAGAATATAGCTCAGTGTCAAGGCCCTGAGTTCTATCCCCAATACTAGGCTGGCCATGGTGGCTCATGCCTGTAATCTTAGCACTTCGGAGGCAGAAACAAGAGGATAGACGTGAGTTTGAGGCTAGCCAGGGCTACGAAGTGAGAAGGCCAGCCTGAGCTATAAAGTGAGACCCCTGACTCAAAAAACTAAATATACAAAAAAGTAATTACGATTATTTTTACAGCCCATTGAGATATAAAATACATAACATACAACTCACCCTCATTTAATGAACACAGTGCAATGGCTTTTTTTTTTTTTTTTTT
>PVIC010044741.1:0-14937 GCA_004025085.1 Thryonomys swinderianus
TGCCTGGACTTTAACACACACACACACACACACACACACACACACACACACACACACACACACACTGATTACTCCCCTGTCAAAAAGGATCAATTCCTAAGTAATTGAAACTCAGAATTGTCCAGACATCCTAAGCCCTCATGTCTGCTATTTGGGGTCTTAAGCTTTTCTTAAGCTTAAGCTCCTTAAGTTAATTGATTATCGTTAAGATCATGGATGCTCACAGGTTTGTGCTCAAGTTCAAACATTTTCTCAGTTATTTGCTATCTAAATGGCTTGAATAAGCTATATCATATTTTAACCTGAATTACACCGTGCTTAAAATAGGAAAAGTGGGCACGATTATCACAGAGACATGTAAGGGTTGTGTAAACAAAACATTTGACACACTTAAAAAAAAGATATCAGGTACCAAGTTTTATTTTCTTAGCTCCTGGGAAAGTATTAGTTTCTCAGTCCTTGAAGCTGGCATGCCTTTCTTTCCTAGATCAAAAGTCCAGCATGTTTAGTTTGTTCTTTTCCTTCACCTTTCCTGTCTTTTTTATTCTTCATCATTTTAATCAAGCTTTCTATTGAGTCTTTCAATGATTTATGAATCCCTCTGTGACACAGAGGTGAAAGTGTACTAGTACACTTCACTGTTTTCCTAAACATCAATAAAGCACATTTGGAAGTAATCTTAATGTTCTCAGGCTATCAATGTATAATTTTACAGCCCTAAACAAAATGCCATTTGGCACGGTTACAATAAATGTAAAGTTCTTAATTTTAAGATTTGTAAAAATAATTTCATAGGCAAGTAATTCCCAGACCCCCTTTCTTAGTTTTGTGAGGGCAAACGGTGTGATTTTTAGTTTCTCGGTTTTCTCACCTGAAAATCAGTAAGAAAAATTACATCTATTTCATGAAGTATGAGAAGTAACTAAAATAATATTAGCAAAATTATTCAAAACTGCCAAACATACAGCAAGCGGTCAATTACTTTCATTTATTAGTATTGTTAATGATTGTATTTGATAACTGAGATGCCATCATAAAGAAATGTTGGGCATGTTCTAAATATCTTCGTTTTGTTGTTTATGTTTGTCCTTCAGTACCAGGGATTGAAGAGAGGACCTTGCATTTGCTAGACAGTTGTGAAACCACTGAGCTACCCCTTCTGAATACTTTTGAGAAAGTGGTAGAGACTGACTTTTCTATAATATAACACTCTCAAAACAACATTATCATCATCATCAATCAATCAAGAGTAACATCATGCAATACCTATGAGCAGCATAGACCAATGCTTTGCTATACATATGATTCAACATGAATGGTTTCTTTATTTAAATAAATAAAATTTTATATTTCCTCTAACTCCTATTACTAGTGACATAAAGTTATTATTATTATTATTATTATTATTATTATTTTATTATTTTTGGTGTGGGTGCTGTACTTTGTATCTCTTCTAGATTTTTCTAACCAATTGAAACCGCTGATCCTGGTTGCATCAATGTCTCCATACACTGGAAATCATTTGGGGACCAAAATTACCTTGACAAGAACCTCTGCTTAATACTGATCTCACAATATTAATTGATCACTTTCAATAAGAAGATGTAATGACACTGAATATTAGGTGGGAAGAAAGTTTAGATTATCTGTATGTTTAACTTAGTGCCATTAAGGATCTGTGATAATTAGCCCTTTGTGGGTTATAGTTTTGTTTCCAAGGTGAACTCACACCTTTTGTAATTAATGTCAGCTGGGTTTTTTTTCCTTTCTTTAAACTTATGTAAACAAAAGTTGGAGTTTGGTCTATAGCCATAGTAGGGTAGCACTTTTGTGAAGATTCTGTAAAATCACAATACACTTATATGTACTTCTTCACGCATATTTTCTTTTCCTAATGAAAGCTCTGGAAATTTCTTTAACCCTTGTTTGGTGAATTACTCCACTTCTCTCTAGCAATATGGAAGAGTAATAAAATGCCAACATGGGCTTCAGAGATTCCCAAGAGTATCTGTAACTATGGAAAATGTGTTTCAGAATGAGCTTGAATTGTCCTTGACTAGTCAAAGGAGTGTCTGTCATGTGATGCTCTCCAAACTACCAAACTACATTAAGAGTGGTACAAGGCAGAGGTGGAGAATCTGTCACTGTGAAGGAACTTATCAAATATGACCTCAGAGACAGAAATACAAAATAATGGTTATCTTATCATAAATAGAATATGCATGAATGCATATATATTTATGATGATAATTATGGGATGATATTCAAATCTATTATCAGATTGTCCAATGGTTCATTATCTACAAATGTACTCAGTTTACTGTAGTAATTATTTTGTACAAACAAAACTTTGCTTCAAAACAATTCATTCATAAACAAGCAGGTCTGTAGGGGTATTTTTATTTCTACAGATACAAATAGATTGGCTTACATGCAGTATATCTCCAGAAACAATAGTTAAATCCAGAAAACTACTTCAGTGTCTGTGACCTGCTAAGAAATAATTGGAATTCCTATAGCTCTCAGCCCTGCCCACCCACATTTTACATTTAATTACAATAACCCACCTTCTGTCAATATAGAGTAATGCACAATTTTCAGCTATTCCAATGCTCTTCTCCATATATAAGATTAGAAGCCAAATTTTTGTAGCATGTTTTTATTTCCTAACCATAAAACATTCAGAAAAAAAAAACATGTTCCTGTGATTCTTTTAAGATATTATCAACATAATTTTTTAGTGGTATGCCCTTGACTTTATTCTCTCATAATACCTATGGGCTTCATCACAAAATTTCACATGACTCAGTGGTTTTTAGGAACACACATGTCCCATTTAGCAGACCATGACTGAATTTTAACATTAGCAAAAATTGTTGATGTTGTTGTGTACAGCTTATTGTTACCACACAAAAGTTAGGTAATGAATATTCAGTGTGTGAATTTTAGTACTGTACTAGTACAACTTGTTCCTTCAAGACTTCCTACCTCTTTTTGTACATAAGAATCAGAGAAGGCACTGTTTATTTTAAAAGCTACTAGATATAGGAACCTTAGGGGAAAAGCTGAAAAGTTACAAAAGAGAAAAAACAGATTGTGAAAAATGTCTTTTTCCCAGACTATTCTGTAATTAAACTCTTATCTAGTTTCAAGGATAAGATGTGAGTCTCCCATTCTGAGTTATATAAATATGCAGTAAGTAAGCCCAAAGTTCTTAATGGGCTCTATTGGGGACTTTGATCTCTTTGAAATACTATAGAATCATAAGAAAAGGGATGCTCTTTTCTGGCCTTTAATAACACTTTTAGGAAACTGAATGTTGTAAAATCATATATTCGTTCCATGCAAGGCATGCTGCATTATTTGAATCCCATTATCAGATAAGGTGCTCTGTATAATCTTTGGAGAGTCAGATTATACAGTGAAGACTGTGAATAATTTGAGATGAGAAATAAAATCAGGACAATATTTGAGAAATAGAATTGCAGACAAAGGCCTGGTTTGTCACAGGTTTCAGCTCACTATAAAGTAAACTGTACTGACTATTTGGCTCCTCTTAATCCTAGTTGCTAAGAACCAAAACACCTACGTGGTATTTTGTATCCTCTGTAGCAAATGTTAGGGACAGAATGTAAATTCTCTTATTTGTAGTCTTGGTCATTAAACTCAAAAGGAACTTCCCACTAAATCAAGAGGAGTAGGAAGAAGAGGAGACAGAGGACACAAGATCAGAGAAAGTTATCTGTACATTTTCCTACTTGTTTGGTGCTTCCATCTGATTCTTTCTATATTCCTCTTTAAGCCAGAGAAACATGGAAATCAGGTAATTACATTTATTAGATGTTGATTGGGTCATGATTAATATCCGGTGTCTTAAAAATGAGAAACTATAGCTATTCTATTTTCCTTCCTCTCCCTCCTTCTGCTCCTGTCTCCCAACGTGGGAGTGTCTAAATCCTCTTTCCTTCATCTCCCTAGATCTACTTAATTGCCAAGATAAGGGTGGCATCTCAGCCTTCCCAATGATGCCAACTCATCCCTTCAAGAAATAACCACTTTTCTCTGTTTCATGTGACTGAAAAAGCAGCTGAGGACACGGTCTATTATGGAGTTCTTCTATCACTGAGAAAATAACTGTCTTTCACAATTTGAAAGTGGAGAGGCTTAATATGCATCATGTTTTAAATAGATTTGGTTTCTGATGTGAGGCCTCCAAGGTAGAAACCTCATATCAGAACTGACGGAAAACAAAAACAAAAACAAAAACAAAAACCTTAGTCTGTGACGTCCAGGGTGCCTACAAGGGGGGAACTGTACCTGACTGAGATGGAAACCCAGCGGATCAGACTTAAGTCCCGAGGCCTCCTCTCCATGAACTGCCAAGAACCCTTCACGCATGCGCTGTACTAATCCCCGGGGGAGAGACCCAGCCGGACAAGCTGACAGTTTACCTTACCAGCCACTCATGATCATCTCTGAGTCCCACAGATACGCCGAGCACAGGAACCCTAAGTCTGGAAAGGAAGAATGAAGGGCACCTACATAAACCTAAATCTTAAGCAGCCTGGACCGAGGTGAAGTTTTCTAGCCCCTTTCGTATTAATGGACGGACGACTTTTGTCAATGGCTTCCCTGATTCCCACTTGATTCCTTGTCATATGTGTAACTCTTTGATCCCCTGACGCACAAGATATGAGGAAAAATTGTTCACAACCTATTTTAACAGGATTAAAACCACATCCTTAATGATTAGCAGTTTTAGTCCTAATTATGTCAAACTTTTCAGCGTTTAGTTATCACAATTTATCTTGAGATTAATGGTTCCCAGGCTTGACAGGTCACATGTCTGTGCAGCTACAGTGTTAGCATTTATTCAAATTATTGATGAGACTAAACAAAATCAGTCAGACATGTGATATTTTCATAGTACTTAAAGGCAATTCTGGAAAACTTGATCAAGGAAACAGCTTAGCTAGTTCGATTTAGTTTTGCTTTCTTTGTGTGAAATCTGTTTTTGAAGAATCTGTCAACTTTGGCTTTTAACTTAGTAGTTCCTCTCTGGGAGAGGTGTCCTCTACTTCCTTGAGTCCTAAGAGTTCTGATGGCTAAGTCTAATATAAAGATTGATAAAATGTTATTTATAAGAAAATCGATTTGAGACCAACAGAGGAAAAATTTTTCATAGATACTTGATCAATACAGAATTAAGAAAGGTAAAATGGGTTTCTAAATTGGCAGGTAGGAACATAGTAGCCGCAAAATATTTATTTAGGGTAGTGCCTCATAAATTTTGGTGCACATAAAATATTTCTAAGATGATTGTTTAAAAACTGAAGAATTCAAAGATGCACTTCTAGAAATTTTTGTTAAGTAGATTTGACCCTGGAATTAAATGTCCAATGATTTTAATGCATGTGTTTCATTCATATATTTGAGAAAAAATACATTTAAGCTGTAATGTTAACTGCTAAATACAGGTATTGAGGAGACGATAAGAATAATGAAAAGCTTTGAAGTATATTTTTCAAATGAAACAAAGATGTTAGCATTGTTAGAATGATAAGCCAAGGAGATAGGAACACACATGATAGAAGAGGAAAGTGCACAAAAAGAAGAGAGGAAGGCAGGGAAAGCTTTGCTTTAGAACCACAGGAACTACACAGGGAAAATCCTGAAAATAAGATGGAAAAAACCCAGAAGTGAGCTGTTAAAGGGTGAGGGCTCTCTCTGTCTAATATATATATATATATATATATATATATATATATATATATATATATATATATATATATATATATATATACACACACACACACACACACACACACATATGGCATATATTCTGTTTATATATGCTATATATTTTATACTATATGAACACTACATAAATTATATACTATGTATAATTATACCATATAACTTTGGTACATATTATGTACTATAATAGTATTGGTACATATTATGACTATACCATATTATGTACTATATTACTATAATATGTACTATATAGTACATATTATGTACTATATATGACTATACTACATTAGTACTATATATGACTATACTATAAGATATATACATATATTATATATTATATATTATATATTCTGCTATATCTGCTATATCATTTATTCTGCTATATCATTTATACATATACTATATGTATAAATAAATAAATAAATAAATATATATATATATATATATATATATATATTTCCAGTGTGTATATATATATTTCTAATATATTTCCAGTCAAATTTTACTCATGCTCCTAGGCAGTCTTTATATACAACTGTTCACCAAATTCTATCAACACTGTCTTCAGAACACCCTTGAACTTGACTTCTCTTCCATACCCTCACAGCACTGGCACTGCTTCGTCTTGCTATCGTTATTGCTTGCTGCACTACAGCCACATATCTATTAGAATGTACAGAGTTGAAGGGATATATTGTTGAGGCAGGAGCAGTTCAGGAATCAGGTACTGCCCACAGTGAATGACTGTCCTTTTGTCACATTGTGACATGATCATTTCAAGATTTGTTTAGATTGATGTAAAACAATTTAAAATGGTTACTTAAAGGAACACCATTACTGCATTTTGTTGGAATGAGCAAAGAGAGAGAGACAGAGAGAGACAGAGAGAGAGAGAGAGAGAGAGAGAGAGCGAGAGAGACAGCTAGAAGAAGCAAGAAATACACAATAAAATATTTGTGGTCCATTATCCAGTCACTGTAGTGCTTATAAAATTCTTGCCAATATAAAAGTGTAAAGGAGGAAATAATTATCCCATACTTAAAGTTTAGGTGGGCATAGTGGTATGTATGTGACTCTAATCCCAGCACTTTTTGAGGCTGAAGGAGAAGAATCATTAATTATAGTGCAGTCTGTTCAATTTAGCACTTAACAACCCTGTCTCAAAATAAACAAAACCCTGGGCATGGTGGCTCATGCCTGTAATCCCAGCACTCAAGAGCAGAGCCAGAAGGACTGCTGAGTTCCAGGCTTGTCTGGGCTACATAGTGAGCTCAGGGCCAGCCTGAACTACAAAGTGAGACCCGTCTTAAAAAACAAAAATGAATCAAAATAAACAAAAACCAGACTGGATAAGTAGCTCAGTATAACGGCCCTGGAATCCGAGAAAAAGAACACAAGATACCACAAAAAAAGGATATAAACACACACACACACACACACACACACACACACCACAGACCAATAAAATATTAAGCTTATTGTAGTTGTCACTCTTAAGTCTTTACTGAATGTAATAAATGAATCTATCTACACACAACCATATGACACTATGAAAAGTACTTCTAGGACTGGTAGCCTTGGGCTTGCTAAGAAAACATTGTTGGGGCAAATGTAAATCATTAAAGCATATGTTTTCAAAAAGTTTTGAGAGATTTTTGTTCTCATGAACATGTTTTCCTTTAAAAAAGAGCAGTATTTCTCCCTTCCTGTAAAACAGGTATGATCTGTAAATATTATCTGATTAATAATGGAAAGATTATAATTCAATTAAAATAATAAAATAGTGCTAATAAATATACAAAAGTATATTCTACTTGACTTCACCTCTCATATTTATAGCGAAAAAGTTATTATATATAAATAAAAGATCTTATAGGAGAGGTAAGAAGTAATACCAGCAATTGCTAATTGATTCTGATTAAGCACATGAAAAGAACTAGATACTTCAACAGGCAAGAACTAAACTAAAATAAGAAAAGCCAGTTCATTCACAGTAGTGTCAGGAAAAGATGGAAGAAAGAATGCATGAGGAAGGAGAGAAATACTCAAAATTCAGATTTCTTCCACATAGAATTAATTCTGTTTGCTCTCCTGGTTCTTCAATGTAGCCACCTTACATGAAAACATTAAGTATGGGGATTTGAGAACTAGATGGTGGTGCAGAAAGTACTTTTCTTTGTTTCTTCCTAAAAATGTGACTATATTGTATTATCAATAATGTATAATAACTGTATTTGCCATGTAAACAGAAATAATAAAACAAAAGCTACCCAGATTAAGACAATGAGATATTGCCCATACCTACAGTCTTTCCCATAGCAACAGTGCAAATGTTTATACAGATATTTTACTTATTTTAACTTTACCATTATGGATACATCATAAAACAACATGGTGTTAGTTTGTTTTATTTTCTTCATTCTAAAGTTTTATAAATTATATTATACATAGATTGGTTCTTCTTGCCTAATTTTATAATCTTGAGACTTTCATATTTACATATCTAGTTACAATTTATCTAATTATCCCTATTCTTTGTTATTCAACTGTTTATAAATAAAAAGTCTGTTTTTTCCTCTCCCATTAATAATTTGTTTCCCATTCCCGTACACACCCCACACAAGAAATTTTGTCACTCTTTGTTCTGTTTATTATGAAGAAGAAGTAGTACTATAAATATTTGTCTATATATGAACAATAGTCTTTTTTTTTTTTTGAGACAGGGTCTAGCTTTGTAGTTCAGGCTGGCCCTGAACTCACAGTGTAGCCCAGTCAAGCCTGGAACTCAGCAGTCCTCCTGCCTCTGCCTCCCGTGTGCTGGAATTACAGGCATGAGTCACTGCACCCAGCACTGTGATGTGTGGTACTGATTGTTGGTGGGCATGAGTCACCCACCTACTTTATTGTATGTGGTTACCAGGGATCAAACTTAGGGCCTTGAGCTTGGTAGGCAGGCATCAGAACCACTGAACTAAATCTCCAGCCTGAGCAACAGTCTTGTACAGATATGATTCTAGGAGTAGAAATGTCAAATTACATAACTCATTCTATACAATATTACTTTTGAAAGTGAATGTTCTTTGGCAAGCATTAAATAGTATATTATTTCTGTGTGTGTCCAATGATGATAAGAATGTTTTCTTTCAAATTTCATTGTGTCAATAGAAAATGAACCTCACTGACAATTACAGATACAATAGGGTTAAGCCGTACTGTGTTTGCAATTGATATTAGCATTCTAATACTTGATACGCTTTATATCAATTGGAACTAATTTTACTATTCTTCTGTGTTTATATGACATGAATCATGGATACTAATACTCTGTAAGGAACACCAGTGAATTGAATCTAGAAACAAACTATTACTTAAATATTTGTATCTCTTTCCTGCCATTGGTTAGTAATTTTAATAAAAAAGCATGGCATCTATGGGTTTTTATAATTTCAACCATTGTAAATGTATGTTTAATATAACTTTTAATCTTTTACTTCATAGTAATAAATTTTAAAAACCCGGTTGACAAAACTAAATGCTCTTTCTCCCACTCATAGAAATGACAAATACAAGACTTACAAATTGCTCCGTAACAGAAGAGATTCCAGAGCACAACAGACAGAAAAAGGAAAATGTCTACAAGGCATGAATATCCAGAAGTTTTACAGCACATTGTTATTGGCATAGATTTTGGGGTTACCTGACTTGGTTTAAAATTGGCTTTCCACTTATAATGAGAATATCTGGTTTAGTAGTATTTAATTTTTTTTTTTAACATCAGTGTTGTGGCAAATTTTCAGTAAATAATTTCCAGCCAGTAGGGTTGATATTGTTCATTTTTGTTTACTGTTTTGTTTGCTTTCTGTGAATTGTAAAAATGCTTCCTCTGTTGGGGGAATTTCCCATATCATGAGGCAAAGTATTCCTGGCAGAGCAGAAGCTGAAAATGTCAGGCACATTTCTCAGTCTCCTTATTACTAAAGAACAGTCAAATCATCTGCACTCTACCAAAGACCTTGAGCCGGGAGCTAATGATATGCAGCAGCGGGGTGTAGCAAATCCACAAAGAAAGAGGAAGCCAAGGAAAGCGGCTCCATCCAGTTTCCTCACAGAGTAATTCCATGGCTCAGTGTGCTGCTGGGGTCAGCCTGGCTAGCTGCAGCTTCGGGTGCCTTGTGTATCTGCAGTGTTCCTTTACTGCATGGTTTCTTCTGATGCGAATTTGGAAACTGGTATTGGTTGCGTCACTCCAGTCCTGTCTCTCCAGCTTGACTGGGAATGCATTCCACTCCTATGTAAATCGTTTAGAGTCATTACTGCTTTGGCAATAATCCTTGAATGACACACTGTGCAGAAGAAGCAGTAGGTCTCTAGGGTTAATGTGTATAACTCCAAGGAATGCAGAATTGTGTCTAAATTGTTCAGTGTGAACTCCCAGCACCTAAGTCAGGCTAGAATATACTAGACAGTAAATGAATATTTAATGGGCGCATATTTGCAATTTTTTTTCAGAAATACTTATCAGATAAAGCTTAGTCATAAAAGTGAATTGATCAATTACTGAAAACCTTATTAAAGTTTTGGAATATGTGTAGATGATGGCTTGTACTACTGTTTGACTTCATATTTGCTTTGGAAAAGCATTAAGTTGAATTGTTTTAAACTGACACATATACAGATGTGTTTACAAGCATACATGTACACGTACACTTGTATATTTGTAGGTATATATTACAGGCCAGGCCATACAATAATATATAAGAAATATTTATATAAGAAATCCAGCATGGATCTCCATTTATTCATCTAGCCTCTCTTTGTCCTCAGATTGCAGAGTTGAAACAAACCCAAGAACATGAACCTTGTTGTTCTGAAAGAAACTCCATCCAGTCAGATAATATGTCAGTATTTTACTCCCCAGGTGAATTTTCATGTAAACATACTAGCTGAAGAAAGTAACATTTTATATCTACACACTTATAGCATTTCAAGTTTTATTACCATCTCTAAGTTCTGCTAGCCCAAATTATTTAATAAATTTCTGTAGATTAAATATTAATTTATCACTTTTCCTATTTTTATTCCTATATTAAAAATGATTTATGATGCTGCAATTTGGCTTTTAAATGGATTTCACATTCAAGCATCTTCTTGGATCACTAAATATAATTTTAAATTATTTTCCATGGGTTTTATATGTAAACTTTTACAATAATCAAAGCAATTCACATAATGTCCCATGATATTCTTTTGGAGAAAATCGTATCCATATTTGCAGGATTTGTTCAAAACAAATCCAGTTTAGAGATCATTCAAAGCCTTATCTACAGACTAGTTCTTCTTAGAGACAACCCTGGTCACTCCAGTCCCAATGTTTTTTTTTTTTTTTTTCTTTTTGGAGACAGGGTCTCGCTTTGTAGTTCAGGCTGGCCCTGAGCTCACTATGGTTCCCAGGCAAGCCTCAAACTCAGCAATCCTCCTGCCTCTGCCTCCTGAGTGCTGGGATTACAGTCGTGAGCCACCACACCCGGCTGTTTTTTATTAATTATTTCAGTATTTTGACTGTGTCCAAGACATGACATTGTTAACACCCCATTCTCTCTAATAGATTTTACAAACATTGCATATTAAACATTTTTAATTTCCCACATCACCTAATCCTGCTCAATGCCTAAAAGAGGCAATCAATAAACATGTTGATTGATTCTTAGATATAATTTTAGTATCAATGCCATTCTCCCTGATGAGCTGGAAAATGAAACATGGAAGTTCAGCAAACTTGATTAGAGATGAGAGTCAGAATACAGAATAAGACATGTACTTTTTTTCTTTGCAAGTGAGAAAAACACTCATGTGTACTTGCTTAATTTGCTGTAATTCTTAGTTCTCTGTTAGGAGCTAGAGAATGAAGTTTTCAATTTTTCTTCTCATAATTTTCCTGAATTTAAGGTGCTGCTTTCAGCACTAATAGGGTGGTAAGCAAGATACTCTTTTCAGAGATCTTGCTTTGAATTAGGTAGAAATACCACAATTAAATAACTAAATACAGTAATTAACTAAATAAAAGGATCACAGGCAGCAGTAATTGCTTCCAATATAATTCCCTGTGGTAGTGGACAGGACATAATAGTGGGGAGGACATTTCAAGTTGAAACTCTGTTGACAAAATAGCTGAACTCAATCAGAAAGAATATGAAAAAGCTACCTAACAGCTATGAATATCCCTCTAGGCACAGGGTTCTGTAAAGGTTCAGAGGCCCTGAGTTCTCCTTTAGTTTGAGTGTTTTATAGGTGAAATTCTTGATGCTCCTGCTAAATTTTTCATTTATAGGCTACTAGAGGGAAGAGAATAGGAAGGATTGAGGAGCTGAAGTAGTGGAAAAGGGAACATATCGAGTAATCTTTGGGACCATTGTAGTTCACATTTCACATTGCATGCAATAGAAATTCATCAAAAACTTCATGCAGAGAAAATGTATATCATAATCATACTTTTCAAAGTTTCTATTTCAATTATGTGGAGAATAGCTTCTCTAAGATGAGCCCAGGTCAGTTAGATCTAGGGTTACATTGTATTACTACCTAATTGTTCTTTGTAGCATAGAATAAGATGCAAGCAGTGCAGTTGTGAAGAAGCTGACAACATCAGACACATTTGAGTGTTAATAGGACTTGTCAGTGGGTTGTATATGTGTTATAGCTTGGGTCTAGATGTGGCCCAAAACCCCATTTGGGGCTTGGGATGAAGAAAATGATGCTGCAATTGATTAACAGTGTGATGCTAGCATTAAGGGTGCCTCACTCTGGGTATAAGTGCTGCCCACTCTAAGGGCAAGAATATAAGGGAAAGAATCAAAGTTGCTGAGGTTGCTTACTGCTTTGTTGTCTTCTGCCTGCCATGAACGCTTTCTCTTCTGACATGCCTTGGAGCCAGCCAACTATGAACTGAAACTTGTACAGCATTTTTGGGTGCCAAAATAAATGTTTTGTCTACAATTTTGACTGTAGGGTATTTTGTCTCAGCAGTGAGAAAAAAAGTAACTAGGATAATGTGCAGGGGAATACCATAATTAAAGCTGAGTTCTGATAATAGTAAGAAATTTGGATTTTATTCTTAATCAATAACAAAACTGAAAATTTGCTGAATGGATGTGTGATGAGCTCACTTTAATGACATTCATAACATACGAAGAGATTCAGTAATTTTCTCTAATCATAATTCTATCATTCCAGTAAGTTTTAACAATATAAATAGGTTTATGTCAACATTTATATAATTTCTAATTAAGTGATGTTATTATAAAAAGGTCAACATAGAAATAGACTTTAAAATTTTAAAGAATAAAATTTTTCCCCTGGATGCTTCACATATTTTTGGTATATACTGAAAAGCTGCTGACTTTTACCATTCAGAGTTCTCTGATCATCCAGTAAATGTCCTAGAAAGAAAGATTTTTGGTTTTGTTTATTATTTTAACATTTTGAGAGACATAAAATTGAGAACATTTAGGGAAGCTAAATTACTGATCCAGTGGAATTAGGAAGCATGCCTACTTTGCTTAATAATACATCACAAATATGTAGGTTAACATTAAACACATACCTTTTATTAAAAAAAACCTGTTGAATGGCAAGTTTTCTTCCTTTTTAACCAAAATAAATTGTACACATTTTCTTTGACAGTGTCCTAAAACATTATGCAATCTTAACCCATAAACACAATAGTGACAATTATATTGTGTATTCTATGTGACAATATCTCTGATTTACACACTAATTTCTAAAGGTATATAAAATATATTTTAAAATCAAAATATAATGGAATAGAGCTCAAGGTTAACTATCAGCTCTTTTTTAATATATTCAACTTCTTTTCTCCACATTAGCCTACCTGATTTACCTGAAATTCAATTGCCCTGGGATGAGAGTGTTTTCACTGCAGAATTCTATAAAACAGATTTGCCTCCCACGTACCACATACTTGCAGTAAGTTAGGAAAAATATACCTTTCATAACTCATTTCACATTCGTGTTCTTTTTTCTTGCTTTTCTCAAATTCCGTTTTTCTTTTTTCTCCCTTCTAACCTCTCGTCTGCCACTATTACATCAGAGCTCCTGGTCACTCTGCCTTTCATTTATTTACAACTTGACTCCCATAGTGTTCTCATGCTGGAACTTCCCCTTATTTCCTTAATCTCTCACCCTTCAACTACCTTTTCCACCACTTTCTATTGGATTTGTGTTTGTATAGCTATGTCCTTTTTTTTTTTTTTTTTTAATAAGCTTGAGTTCCACTAAAACTTCTGTTTGGAACAGACTTCAATTCAATGTCATTCTCCATCACTCTATGAACCTCACTCATTAACCTTTTGTCTGTTATCCACTGATTTTTACCAGTATTACTTCCTTCATGATTGTACTATGTTCACTGACTGGTTTAATATGTATTTCCCTAAACCAGTATGCATTTCTTGTCAAAATGTTTAAATGTCTTCACTTCTCCCACCCTGAATTCTTGTCAAAATTTCAGAACTACGATAGTATGTCTAGTCAGATGAATGCTGCTACAGAAAATAAAAAATCCCTGAAGACTGAGTTGACTTTATATTGTAATTGTAAATTTCAAGTAGGTGTTTAATCAATCAATGGTCCTATGGCCCTCTGCTATGTACTATTTGTTAAATCACCTTGAAATTTCTTCATGATCCACAGTATACCTCCCCCTACCAAATTAACCTATTCCTAGGACTTCTTGATATCTTATAATGAAACAGTTAACATAAGAAAATATTTTTTTCTTTTATGAGCTACTCCTACCTAACTCTTTTCACATTCTGCATTTCCAACTAAAATTTACTAGCTTTCCATACACTTAATTAATATCAGCTTATTCCTTTGACCTCTGTTCTTATTTCTTCTTACTAATCTGTCTCTTATCTTTTTAATATTTTCAATTTTTCTTTTTATTGTGCTATTCCTGTCAATCTACAAATGTTTTAATGGGTTATGTTTCAAAAAAATAACCCTTGGGGCCGGAGGGTTAGCTCAGTGGTTCCGGCGCCTGCCTCGCAAGCGTAAGGACCTGAGTTCGATCCCCGGTTACCACATATAATGCTGGGCGTGGTGGCTCACGCCTGTAATCCCAGCACTCGGGAGGCAGAGACGGGAGGATTGCTGAGTTCG
>PVIC010044742.1:0-14855 GCA_004025085.1 Thryonomys swinderianus
TTCTGCTATCTTCAAACACTGGAAGCATCTTCCAATCTGATTACTTTTGTTCTAATTTTATGCATTGTTTATTCTGACATTTTATAGACTTTATGTGTATGCAGACTGTATGTATATATGTACCTATCTATATCTGATGCAATTATATTTTTTCTAGTTTTACAATTACAAAGATACCTTGTAAATCTTCACATACTTCTCCGATAATATCTACAGTTATATCACACACAGTCACTGTAATGCACACTATTTTCTGTCTGTATCTTGACCTCCTACTTTGGGGGTCTTTGGTTTAACTCAGTTTGCCTTTTTTTTCAGTGCATTCACAATCAGTGTTTCTAATTTAGAAGATGTCATAGTATTCATCTCATTTCATCAAGACTCCTTAGAATACATAAATCTTATGCAAAAAATAATATTCATTTTTATTCTTAATTTCCTTATGCTCTACCACTGTACAGTTAAACAGTATGATTAGTATCTCTTTCATTTTTTAATGTTTTACTTCTTTCTGCATGTTAAGTGTGTCTTTTTTGGAAAAAAAATACACAAAACTTTGACCCATTGATATTTTCTTTTCCTGCAGTGTGCTTTACACATAATTTAAAAGATTGTATGTCTGACTTGTTCTATTACTATTTTTTTCTTTACCACATCCATCAAGTTAGAAAAACTTTAGCTGGGGTTTTGTTTCAGTGCTTCCTTCACTCCCTTTAGCACCATGTACTGAAACTGATACCTGAACTTTTCTCAAAATGAGGTACTGGTAAACTTCATCCTGGAAACTGACGGCAATCACCCATGATTATTCAAAGGTTTTGTTTTCTTTGGAGGGTGTTTCTTGAGTTGTAAGAAGTATGGGAAGGTTGTTATTCTCCCTTCTAACAGATGGTTTGTTACAATGAAAATCAGCGTCACAATGAGTTCTGCCTTATTAGGAAATGCTATTTCCCAATGTCAAAGGAAAAAATTACAGTAACTTATTCTAAAGTTCTTAATGCGGTTTATTACAGATTCAAGAATTAAGCAACACTTTATTCCAGAATAAATGCTTCATTGGACCAAGCAAAAGATATCTTCAATAGACAGAGAAAAGTTGAAAAAGATTAGAAACAAAGAATAAAAACACATTGGGTATGAAGAGTGGAGAGGTAGGAAAAAAAATAAGAATCAAGATGTATTATGGACAGGTACGAATTCTCAAAGATGAATGTGATCATAATGTCTATTTAAAATGGGCCAGTAAATTCAATACTAAAAGCACATTGGCCATTTCAGAGTTATTTTCCTAGTAGGGAAGAAGTAGGGAGACAATCAATGGATAGTGGGTGAGGAGACGTGCTTGGTAGTACCCCAAGGAATTGGAAAGGTTTAGGAAATATTACATATAATATATAGTTGTACAGAACATAGAGTTCGGAGACAACTTATTTGTCAGAAAAGAAATGTTTGCATAATCATTATCAATACACTGCCAAGTTATTATATTGGGATGGACCCTGCCCCATGACCATAAAAGTATCTTTTATCTTTATGAGTGTAGCTAAACTAAATTTCCAAGACTTCTTGTGTAGTGTATTGTGGTAGTAAAATCTGTTTCTACTCAATGGAGAGTGAGTGAAAATAAAGTATTCCTGCTATTCAGCTTCTATTTGATTTTGGCAAGGTAACACTGGTCTGTTAATTTACGATGGTCTTATGTAGAAGATGCCAGAATCATCCTCAACTCGAGCCCATGAATGACTCTGTATAATATATATGTACCATTGCCCTTTTAATGACTGCCTGGGCCTGTTACACAAATAATAGAAAATATTCTCTTCTGTTGAATCATTATATACTTGAGCATATTATACATGGTAACCTAGCATACACTAACTTTTTAGAATTTTTTTTTTTTTTTGAGACAGGGGCTCGCTTTGTAGTTCAGGCTGGCTCTGAGCTCACTATGTAGCCTAGGTAAGCCTCTAACTCAGCAATCCTCCTGTCTCTGCCTCCCAAGTGCTGGGATTACAGGTGTGAGCCACCACACCCAGCTCTTTTTTAGATATTTAACATTTGCTTGTACTTTATAAATTAGATGTCAGAAGCACATTGTATCGCTTTATACTTTATTATTATTGTTATCATCAACTTATCTGTATATAAAACAAATATCTAGGTAATTTTCTGATATTTCTCCTTATCAGCAGTAGGTATGAGATAATATTATGAATTATTACGTTCTATACTTTCACATGGAATGATATAACATGTACGCCATTTGAATTCTGTGTCTCACTACGTAACAAAATGTAAGAATTTCCAGATCCCTAACTTGGATATTTTTACACCTAATAATATAAAACTGTGGGCGAGTGTGTGAATTTTGTTACGGAAAGTGATGATGCTTTTGACAGCGTAGTTGGAGAAATTTGTAAGGATAGACTGATTTTTGAGCAGATAGTTGCTATGGAACACAAAGCTCTGCAAAGCTTGCAAAAAAGCATTCCATGTGGCAAAACATAATTCCTTGCAACTCATGCAAGAGCAAAGAGCACTCAGGGAACAGATCCAGCCCACAAGATTTAGAATGGAAGGAGTAGCAAAACTATCAGCTATATAGTTAGAGAGATAAAAAAGCTTTTTATTGGTATTTCACTTAAGTGCTGTTATATACAAGTGTTTCCATTACTTCTTATCATCTCCAGTAATAGATCTTTATAAGTATAATTGAATAAAGTGCCACTACCCATATATTCCCCACCTAGTTAATGACTCTAATACTAATTGAAAAGCTTCTGCAGTGTCATAATTCTATCAATAAATGTGTATTTATAGTAATACCATCAGCAAAGTATCTCATTGTTTTGACCTAATGCCACTCCAACAATAGGCAATAAAACGGGGAGGAATAATATCTTTTAGAGCAAACCTCCCTGCTGCTCATGCACATATATTTTGGGGGTCTAGGAATATAGAACTTCTTAAATCTTTCCCTTTAACTTTTGGAGAACTGTATTTTATTTCCTTAATTTATATATTTCATGATGACCACACTGCAAAACAAGCTGCACACAGTGCATTTAAAACTTCATTTTCATTTGCTTTATTGACTTTCTTTTACCCAATGTAATTTTGATTACATACGAAAGGTTTGTTTTTCAAAAAAACACTCTAGGAGTGCAGTAATCTTTGCAACTGTTAATTTAATACTATTTGGTGTATTCATCACTTCCAGCTGTGCTGGTATGATATTCATAATTTATAACATGAAACAGCTTTCAACATTTACCTGGACATCCAGTTAGGGCAGATAGAGTTTGTGACTCCAAACTTGCTGGTTTCATTGGCTTTTATTTGTTTCTGGTTTTATGCAGTTTCCATGGAATTGTTTTTGTTTTGTTTTGTTTTGTGCATTGAGGCAAATGTTCCTTCTGTTTGGAAGCTAGTCTTTCTTTGGAAGCTCAAAACAAAACAGAAGTAATCATTGCTACCAGTGAAAAGTGTATATACTTTGTGACCAACCATGCACTATGTGATAATGGTTAGGTAGTGACCACACAGTTACCATGGAGATTTGCCAAGAAAAGAATGGTAAGGCAGGTAGTGGTTAAATAATAAAGTTTACCATCATCATTTGGTAACTATTATGTTGAAACTTAGTAACTGTTAGATTAGAGAACAAAACAAAAACTGATCATTGTAAGAAAAAATAATAGAGATGTTTAATGTAGCTGGGAGATGGCAGCAGGTACTTTGAGAAGTATGTTTGAGAGATAGATGAGTATCAGGAAAGTGAGTTGGGTGGGGAGATGCTTAGTTTTGCGAGTGCAGGCCGAATATAGTGCCTGGTGACCAGTCTGGAGTGTTTTATCTTTGACATGTCTGCACCTCAGTGATCTAAAGGAGCGTTTGGTAGAAAATTGGGCTGGATCTAGCAACAATAAATAAGTCACATGGAGCTTATGAGATAGTGAAGAATGCAGATTTTGTGTTTTGCACTTGGAAATGTGTTTGCAGTGTTTCAGCCTGAGACAGCATGGTCACCCGTTTTCCTTACAGGGATGATTAAGACTGGTGAAAGAGAAAAGTTCAGAGTGGAACAGGAAAGGGGGCGGGGCGCTTGGATGGGGACCAATAGCAGCGGAAGGAGGACACACAGGGAGCTGACTTGGGCTTGGATGCATGTATCCAAGGGAGAGTGGATGAGATCTATTCTGATGAGATAAACTAAATTCTGATGAAAGGCGGAGGGCATGGCGATGCTAACTATGAAGGTGCTACCTACCTATCATAGGTGCCGAAGAGGAGGAGTAACGCTGAAAATTATTTCATAGATGTATTTATTTTACCACAGTCATAGAAGAATGATGCTATTTAAAGAGCCACGTGATCTTAAATGCCCTAAATCCACTTGACAGAAGACTCCATATGATGACAATAGTTGCTATGTCTCTCCGAGAGTTGAGTTCTATATTAAACACACAAAGTAGAAAAAAAGATTTTAAATATTGACGCTTAACAAGTATGCAGCCAAAGTTAGTTAACAAATTGAACTTTTTTAGTGTGGCTCGCCAGGTGTCTGCGCCCTCTTCCTGCCCTCACAGCTCCCCTAAGGGCAATGTCACCTCTGCACTTGACACTCCGGGGTCACCAGCTCCCTTTTGATATCTCCGGCACCCCACGGCTGATCCTCTCAGCACGTGTTTTTCAGGATGCCAGGAATGAAATCCCGCTTGCCTTTGCCTTTCATTTAGTGAATATTTAGTCATCCTTCAGGTTTCGGCTTAAATGTCAAATTCCTCAGAGGGAATATCTTTCGGCTGACAGCAAATTTATGAGGGCCTGGGACAAATCACTGGACACACAGCTTTTCCACGGTGTCTAGTGGCAACGCGACAGAAACTCAATGAGTACTTGATGAATCAATATCTAGCGATCAAAATACCTGGGAAAGCAGAGAAACATTCAGAGATCAGGGCTGTGAGTTCGGTTTTAGACGGATGGAGAGTCAGAGACCCATGAAGTGTTACAATGGGGATCATGTTTCCTTCCAAAAGCGCCTTTGCTGATCAGGGTCAGAGAAGAGAACAGAAGATCCTGGGATTTCTCTGTGTCCTTGGATGTGAATGCCCCTGGGCAAGGTTGAATTATTGAATTGCTTTGAAACCTTAAGTAATAAGGCTAAGAATTAGTAATAAGTGATAAGAAACTTGAGCGCAATCATAAGACATATAGGAAAATGAAGGTAATCTTGATGAACTGGATTGCTAACTATCTCTATTAATAGGTGGAAACCTTTGATTACCGTGATGGGGAGGACATCACGTGAGCAGATATCATTTGGCTCACAATAGTTTATGACTGAATACCAAATAGAATAAGCACTTCATGAGTTTAAAATATTATGTTGTATTAAATGCATTCAGTATCTTTTTGTGATTTAAATTACCTTTGGTATTTAATAGGATACAGTCTTTGAGCTTTTTTTTTCCATTTGAAAGCAATAGTATGTTGTCTTGAAAAAAATTATGCTCTGTAAAGTCAGAAACAGCAATTAATGAATTAAAATTATGGGAAATAATAAGTGAAACTAATGGCTGACTTTTCTGTAATTGTGTATCTTTTAATCACAGTGATTAAAATTATCACACTGTGATGGAAGCTATGTGACACGTCCATTGCTGTGGGTACCCAGCGTCCCATCCACCAAGTCCTTTGCTGGGGTTAAAGACAATACTGTCTGGGGAAGAAAACCTCATTCAGCAGACTGCTGGGATTCTGTTTAAGATTAAAATATAATTTTCCTGGCCAGACGTGGTGGCTCACGCCTGTAATCCCAGCACTCGGGAGGCAGAGACAGGAGGATTGCTGAGTTCGAGGCTTGCCTGGGCTACATAGTGAGGTCAGGGCCAGCCTGACCTACAAAGTGAGACCCTGTCTCAAAAAAAAAAAAAAATTCCTGGATGTCCGTATAACATCAAGCCTGGCAAATGAATTTAACTTCTCCTGAAGTTCATAATTGAATTATGCTCATGTAAATATCACTATCAATTACTTATCCATTAATTTTTATTATAGATAAATATTTTCTATCTAAGATGATGCTAAAGGAAAATTGATTCTAACAATCGGTAGGTCTTGATTGCTGAATTGCATTATTTTCTCTTCTTATTTAATGAAGAGTCACAAAACAAGCCACAGTATAGTTACTGAAAATAATATGTAGCAGCTGTGTGTTAATTTAGAAAAATGCCCAATTTAAAATAATGAGTGTGAAACCAAGCTGTATTTAAAATGAACACTGAGTGGAGCTAGGTCACAATAAAGTTGAATAAGTTCATACTCTAGGCCTGAAAGTAAATGTTCCCAAGGTGGAAGTATGTGTGTGTGTGTGTATGTGTGTGTGTGTGTGTGTGTGTGTGTGAGTGTATGTGTGTGCTCATGACATAATCTCTGAATCACTGACTTAGTTCAATGCCTGCTTCTTTCCATCACAGTAAGGGCTGGAGGTCTCTGATGGAGAAGGATTCTGGGAGCCTGTAGGCCTAAACTTCTCAAAATGTGTTGCCTATGCTCTTTTTCTTCAGAAAGAGGGAGGGAGAGAGAGCCAAAGAGGAAGGGGGGAGGGGGAGGGGGAGGGAGAGGGAGGAGAAGGGCAAGGGAGAGGGAGAGGGAAAGGGAGAGGAGGGAGGGAGGGAGAGAGAAGGACAGAGGGAGATGGAATTGTGTGTGTGTGTGTGTGTGTGTGTGTGTGTGTTTTACTGGGGACTGAACCCAAGTCCTGCACACTGAGTGATATCTCCAGCTCTATTTTTACTTGACTCACTGTCTCAAGTCTGTAAATTGCCCAGGCTTGGCTGGAACCTGTGATCCTCCTACTTGAACCTATTTTTGTCCCATCTCTCTCTCTCTCTCTCTCTCTCACCACTTACACTTGTGTTTCTCACATCCAGGAAGTTACCTTCTCTCCCGTTAGAAACGACTGACTCCTCATTCTTGCATTTCTGACATTTCTGCTTTATCTGAGGGTCACAAAAGATCAGCCTCAGGTTTGAATAGCCATGTTATTATTCAAGTTTACTTTTTCCCAGGTTCTGCTCTCATCGTAGGATCACATTTCATTCCACTCTCAGGGTGTGCGCATGTGTGTGCGTGTGTGTGAGTGTGTGTACTATTTTCTAATCTTTAATTCATCAGTTCGTGCTTTCCAAGAGGCTAGCTGAACTCCGCCTTGTTCCTGCAATATTATGGTCCCGTTCTACCACAAAGATGCCTTAGAACAAACCAATCGTATAGCCGAGAATTCTGGTTGAAATGTGATATGAAAAACCGGGGGAAGGCGTAAGGGTTAATCTCTTAGGACTCCTGCCCAAGGTATTGGAAAACTTCCAAAAGAATAATATTATTATTGAGAATTTGGAAAACACACTTTTTGATTCATCCTACTCATCAGTGAATTAACAAGGATTTCATTAAGGAACATTGCACTGCAGGAATTTTATAACATATGAAGGTCAGTGGACTGTATAGCTGGGGAAAGTTTCCCACTCGGAAACTGGCATATAAGAATCTTACACCAAATTGAATTTATTTCATCTTTAACACTCATCTTAACTCGTTTTGTGTACTTTAAATGAAATAAACGTGATACACTAGTAATCTTCTGTACATAAAACATTCAACATAATCTCATGTTCTCACAACTTTTTTTTTTTTTTTTTTTTTTTTTTTTTAGACAGGGTCTTGCTTGTAGTTCAGGCTGGCCCTAAACTCACTATGTAGCCCAGGCAAACCTCGAACTCAGAAATCCTCCTGCCTCTGCCAAGTACTGGGATTACAGACTTGAGCCACCAAGCCTGGCTCTTACAACTTAAGACATTGCATTTTGAAATAATCTTACAAAAGTTCATTTACAGAAAATATTCTTCACACAGTGTCTATTATAAAAATTATAGCAAGAAGGAAAATGTCGCTTCCCCCTCGACCAGCAAGGAAGACGCGACCGCGAACTCTTCTTTTTGCTGTTTTATTCAGGATCCTTTGCTCGAGCAAAAAACAAAAAAGCTCCCCTTCACCGGCATCTCCCATATATATATACATAGTCATCAGCCAATGCCTGAAGGACACGTGGCATTCTGGGATAGGCGGCTATACAGAGGAAGCGAACTGGCTGATCAGGCAATGCCTAAATATAGACTTGTTTTTCAGCGGATATAGACTTGTTTTTCAGCGGATATAGACTTGTTTTTCAGCAGTTCAGACCGCCTGACCTACTTCCTCAGCGCTATCTTTTGGGCGCGGTTGCCCTTTGGCTCTCCACAGTTCCCCCTTTTTGTTTTAATGGCCAGAAGAAGAAATGTGCCAGGCAAGAGTAGAGGTCTGATCTCTGATCAGAAATGAAAGGGTCCTGAAATGATCCAGCGCAAGACTTATCATCTCGTGAGCACCGTACCTTTTTCTCAGAGACAGGGCCTGGGGTATCAACCTGTATGTAATTAGACTTGCTCTTCTCGGGGCCGCAACTTGCTGACCCAGAGTGCAGTGCTTTGCCTCGCATCCTGCGTGCAACGGTTACTCGTCATGTGCCATCAGCCACACTTGAGGGGACTGTCCAGCCTCTAGGGCGGCAAAAGCCTGAATCAGCATAGCCCGTTCTTGCCTCTGAGCATGCCTGACTGCACAGATGTATCACAACCCAACCAAACAGGCCAATAACAAAAAAGCAGCCAGGGCTCCCATCCCTTAAGATGGTTCATTGCACGGGTGATCCACGACGCCAGTCCTTTCGCCAGGGCCGCATCCATCCAGGTTGAATTCACCTGCACCACGGCCATTCGCAGCTCTCTCAGAGTGGCGTCGAATGTGCTGGACCAATTTCCTACAAGGTAGGTAGACAGACTTCGAGACAGATTAGCAACCCTGGTGTAATTGTAATACCGAAGTGATGCACAATCCCGGCATCCTCCATTCACAACCTAATTGTGCAATTTGCCAAAGGGTATCTATCTGCTCCTGGACTAAGTCAACCCTTTGGTTCAAGACCATGATGCCACCTTTTAGCTAAGAGTTTATGCCAGTTTGAATGTTTAAAGCCACTGCTACATTAGCAGACAAATTATTAAGTGTCTGTACTGTTTGGACCGAATGTTGCATCGCAAGCGCTGCCACAGTGGCCCCCGTCACCGCCAATGAAATGGCGGCGACTATAGCTGCGGTAATTCTGAAGTCCCGCCTTCCTCGGAAGAGAGTTATAGCCTGTGGTGGTTCTACGGGGACTGGCACAAACCGCGGTATCCTGGTGACCAAGGCAAGAGGAACCTCTCGCCATCCCAGCACAAGGAATAGAAACAGGAAGAGTTTTGACATTCTAAGACAGAGCCATTTAAGGTTGCATTACTGACAATAAAAAGAAACGGAGGCCACACACAGATCGGGTTGACTTGAAGGAGATATTTTTACCCCCCTCCTCTTTTCTCAAGGACTCTTGAAAACCTGATGTATTCCAGGCAAAAGTAGTGTTGCCTATAGCGCCACCCCGGATCATAGAGACAGAAGCAATGTCAGTACAGCTACCACAAATTATGCAGTCGAGTTTCCCACATTTGGGGAAATCACAGGGGTCAGCACATCCAGAGTGCAATGGATAAGCCTCCCCCTGGGAAAACCACCTTCATGATCATGATATCTCCCCTGCTAGATAAGTATGGAACACCCAAACTTTCATTAGTGGAAAAAAAGTGAGGAAAGTCCAAGGGCTCATTGTAGCGCTGTCCTGCCTGGTCTTGGAATATTGGGCACATCAGTGTCAATTTTGTGCGGACAGCACGCCAAACCTCTGGGCAAAAGGAACTTCCGGTCGCGCCGGTCCCAGCAACATGGTAAGGAGGAGGAGCAGAAGTGGTAAGTCCTGGATCAAAGCTTCCCCTCCTTTTCCTTTTTTCCTTCCCTGTAATCTTCTCAAGCCTTTGCACTAATTGTTTAACTCCCTCACCAGAGTCCGTGGACTCATCCTCCAATGTAGATTCACCCTCCGATGTAGAACTGCTCTCTGCATTTCCTTTGTCCGAGTTAATGGACCGCTGTTCCTTAATCTGCTCCAGCGCCACTTGGCCTTTCTCTATGGCTTTAAAACATTTTTCATCTATAAGGCAGTCCCTTACGAGGGTCCACACAAGTTTTACTCCTGGCTTAAGGAAACCCTGTGTCTGCACGTTATCTAGATCTCTCCCTAATTTTTTTTAACTTCCCAAGGTTAAGTTACCTGACACGGCGAACCATGGAGCTATATTATTACATTTTGAAAGAAACCGTTCTAGAGTGCTTTTTTTTAGTTTTAGACCTTTTGCCTGAAGAAGCTCTTGAAGAGCCAAAAAAATTGGGTGCGATGGAGCAGCGCCCATATTTGCCTTTTATTTTTGCTTTGCCCGCGCTTACATGGCAAGCCTTGCCTAACCCTTGATGATTAGGGATCGCCTCCTTTTCTGAGGTCTTGAAATTGTCCCAATTTACCTGGGAACTTTTGCCTAATCCTTGATGATTAGGAATAGCCTCCTTTTCTGAGGTCTTGAATCGGTCCCCACCTTACCTGGGGACTTTCCAGCTAGCTACCCTGACAGCAGAAAGTTCTGAGCCGCAGCAGTGGAAGTCAGGATCCCCGTATGGGCCACCAGTTGTCGCTTCCCCCTCGACCAGCAAGGAAGACGCGACCGCGAACTCTTCTTTCTGCTGTTTTATTCAGGATCCTTTGCTCGAGCAAAAAACAAAAAAGCTCCCCTTCACAGGCATCTCCCAGTATATATATATATACATAGTCATCAGCCAATGCCTAAAAGACACGTGGCATTCTGGGATAGGCGGCTATACAGCAAAAGCAAACTGGCTGATCAGGCAATGCCTAAATATAGACTTGTTTTTCAACAGATATAGACTTGTTTTTCAGCAGATATAGACTTGTTTTTCAGCGGTTCAGACCACCTGACCTACTTCCTCAGGGCTATCTTTTGGGCGCGGTTGCCCGTTGGCTCTCCACAGGAAAATATCACTGATAAAACACTAGGAATTAATGTAGTAATTTATTTTTTCCTGGTCTTTCATGATTGCCCATCTGGAGCAGTGGGTCTGGTATATAGCCTTTCTGTTTATTTTGCCAGATGCTTTCCCATCATGAAACTGATTCTTCTCTTTCAAACTTCCTTCTCTGTTTCCCCCTCTTCCTGCCTCCCTTCCTTCCTTCCTTTTTTCCCTCCTTTCACTTTCCTTTTGCCACAACAGCTAAGTACTGTTCAATCTTTCTCAGTGAAGCAAGCCAGTGTATGGTTTCAGTCACTATTCACTTTGGATATTTGATTAAAGAGGTGTCTGTCAAGTTTCTTCATGGAGAATTACCATTTTTATTGTAATTAATAAATATTGAAGAGCAGATAATTTGAAAGAATATAAGTACGTTTATTTCATGATATTTTATCCAGTAATTTTAAAATCTATTGGTCTGGCCTGCAATAATCATTATGAATTTTCTACTTGATAATTCTATTGTTATAATTTTTGTGTGTTTTGTTTACTTTCATTTTTTAAAATTTTATTTGTCACTATGGCCTGCTAGGCCTAGAATTTGTGATTGTTTGCCAGAAAGTTCCCAAGCAGTCTCTAATAAATCAATGATATTAATTTTTATCAAGGAAAATTAAATCTTTTCATGATCCAATCAGATATTAAAATGTTTCAATTTTCAGTCTGAGAGAATATGTTTCTATTTTCCTCCCCTTTATCTACTGATTGAGTTTCATTCATCAAAGTATCACTTAGTTGTCTAGGAAATGATTTATGCTTTGCATATTTTACCTCTAACTGCATGTATTTTGGAATCAGCAAATTCCTTCAGAGAAATTTCACAAAATTGATCACTATGCATCATATACCTGCATCAAATGGTCACTGTGCATCCCATAAATTTGTACAATTAAGATGAAAAATTTTTAAAGAGCTAAATTTATCAGTTTTACCTTTTTAGGAAAACAATGGATGGTTCTATGTATTCATTTTGATATTATTAAAGAGTTCTATGAAAGTAAAGAAAGCTGCACAGAGGATATTGGATTTAATGCTTTACAGTTAGTTCCCTTTTCCCTGACATTAATTTTTAATTTATTGATTATTTATTAGCCCTGAAAACAAATTGTCTCCCAAGTTTTATGTGAAATAAATAGATCACAGATAGGCAAATACTGGATCTTCTCTTTGATATGAACACCTGTAGATGCAAATGAGCTCTAGAAAGTATGACAGTTTTTGTAGAATAGGAAATTTCCAAAGGAAATGTCATGTGGGAATGTAATGAGGGGAAGGAATAAATATGATTCAGGTAGGAAAAAAAAGACATGTATATAGGGGTGGGAGGGTGTGGGTGGTAGGGATATGGGTAAAAATGAGAATTAACTTGTGTCATATATTAGTACAAATTCCCCAGTGTTATGTGTAATTGTAAGATGTATATAAAATGTACCAATAAATAATTCAATTAAAAAAAGTTTTATGTAAACTCTAGTCCTGATGAAAATAGAAAATCATTTTGCAAACAAGGAGATATAAGTTTTGAAAAGTAGATTGATATGAAAATTCACAAATGCAGATGTAAAATTGTGGTAAAATTCTTTTATTACTAGGTTGTCATAGAACAGATTTTTATTATTTCAGCAATAAATTGCTAAAATAATTAGTTAAATTATAAAACTAACCCCATATTTGAAAAGTATGACAAAGTTTTAAAAATTATTAAATGAATGGTGGAGAAGTTTAACTGTTTAAAATTAAAATAGGGCATATTACCTTGATAAATTTAACAAAGGAGCTGCTTTTAGGCCAGTTGATGATCATAATCATTGATGCAAAACCAGAAAAATGGATAAGATGTGAGAAATAACATGCCAGTCATTTATTGGAATAACTTTTTAAAAGTATTTAAATTACTGGATACATAGGGACATACATCACTAAGGCTTTCACAAAAAATTTATTGTCAAGTGAAAATAGAATGTTAAATTTGTCTTAGATTAAACAAGGACTAAAACCTCCAAAATCATATAGAATATTACATAAGATAGTTTCAATTTCAAGCAGATAGAAGATTTAACATTATTTAATTTATATTTTCAGAGGCCAACCATCAAACTCAGATCCTTCTACATGTTAGACACATAGTCAGCCATTCAGCTACAACTTCAGCCTTTAATTTCTGTTAAAAATGGTTGCCTACTCTACATCAAAATTCCTTCTTTAACATCATTTTTTAAATTTGGATTGGTCTGTGTTTGAAAATTTATCATTTATGCTTGTGCATTTAGTTTTTAATTAAGTAAACCCTCTTTTCATTTCTCTTTCAATCTTCTTCTCTATGCTACAGGAACAATTACAGAATATTCATAATGCAATGAATGGGATAAGAATTTTTTTTCAAAGAAAAGCCATGTTGCAGTATGCATATGCTTTTTTTTGTTGTTGCTTGTGTGTGTGTGTATGTGTGTGTGTGTGTTCAGTACTGGGGATTAAACCCAAGGCATTTTACACTGAGATACAAATCCACTTATTTTTTTATTTTATATTTTGAGAGTGGGTCTCACTAAATCACTATTCTTGCATTTCCCCATCTGATTTGGAGCTGGAGATCCTCCTATCTAAGCTGTGAGAGTGGTAGGATTATAGCCGTTGGTCACCACAGTGGATGGCATTTACTTTTAATTCCAAAAAGTCACCAAATAACTTTTTGTATATACTTCTCTACAATGCACTATGTTCATAAAATATGAAAAAGCATAAAAAATTCCCAATATCTACATTTTAAGTATGTTACCTTAATTAAAAATTTAAAAAATTTCATTCACAAAACACTACTGACTTGATTTGGTGTGTATGCTGGAAAAATGTTCACACATGATTACAGTTTAACACAGTGTTATTTAATTTAGAAATTTAATTTTCAATATTAAATCTAAGCTGTGCTCTTCCCTGTGCTGACTGCTGATTTTAGTATTGGACAAAATGAGGAGCAATAGAATATATTAAAATATTTGCATTACATTTTAATATTTTAATTTGAAAGAAATGCTACAAAGCATGTGCCAGATTTTTGGAATATCTTCTCCAATACTTTGAAACTTAGGAAGGGACTCATAGTAGTGACAAAATAGTTCTCTCTGGTTCAGTATTTAATTTTTAATATATTCATACCTTGTTAAGCCAGTACATACCCATAAGACTCATTACACTTGATATTAAGAGATAAAGAAAAGATAAAAGAAAAGAAATAGATAAAAAAAGTGAGTAGTGAGAAATTTGAGACTGTTTATAAGAAGGTATTTACTGCTGTGGCCCCATGGATATGTGTGGCATGTATGTATATTGTTCCTTTCTTTAAACTTTTAAAACAAAATTGTTGATACATGACAGGTTACCATGAGTTATTTGTTATGAAAAGAGAAACCTAACAGATAAACTTTTGACCCGAATTCTGTTAGACCTACACTATCATGTTGGTCACCATTTATTATCCCGCATCCTCATGATTTCTAGAATAACGGAGGGACTGAACAGTTCTCTTTCCATTAAGATGATGATAGGATGAGGGTGAATGAAAATTAATAACTAAATGAAACTTCCTTGGCAAGCTGTTGCAGAGAACACAGAAATGTGTAACTGTTTCGGATGCTGCCTTGCCTGGAGTCTTCTCACCCTTGGAAGTAAAACCATGGAAGGAGGCTTCAGATTCCCTCCCAGAGACCCCTGCATTGTTGTGCACAGGAGATTTTAAATCAGAATCAAATAGAAAACAACCAATGATATGATGAAGTGTGAACAAAATTAAATCACAATGTAGT